>MU159755.1:44823-88286 GCA_015888305.1 Antheraea pernyi
GTGGAGTTTTTGGCGGGATCTCGGTCTGTCATGTAGTGTATTTTATTTTTTATTCATAATCTTGTGTTACTTGACTCTATATTGTGTAAAATTGGTGGTGTTTTATGTAATATAGTTTGTTTATTGTGCATAAGTGAAGTGAATGGAAAATAATACCACGGACCATGAATTCTGAGATGCCACAAAAACTCCATGGAAAGTTCTAACAAGATGGCCACCATCTTGTTTGTTCATTGAAATTATATCAAGATTGTAATAAGACTTAACAAGACTTGTAATATCGATACTCACTTGACAATGGCAGTAATAGTCTACTAGAAGACTGGTTGCCAAAAATGGAATGGAAGAAGAACTTGTAATACTATTAACTACTTGACAATGGCAGTAATAATTTAAAAGATTGGTTGCCAAAAATAAAGTTAAAAATTTTTTTACAACGATTGGAACATACGGTTTCATTGGAATCTGGTTGTGGACCCAATTTTGATAAAAACTATACAATTACGCAACTCGGTTATGATTTTGAATTCGAATAACTATTTCTTACTAGTCATTACATAATAACGTATATTATGGCATTCAATTGAATACTCGTTTGTAACATTGTTGTAGTAAACAATTTTCTCAGGCTGTCAACAGTTGCTATCCCGTTCATTCCCGTACTAAAACGATAAGCGTTAAAAAGACAGTGCTAACCACTAATTAAAATTCCAGAACATTCCCTCGGTACAGCGCATGTGGGTACCCATCTCATAAACTTTTGTTCTATTGCACTATTCTGTGATTCTATTTCAATGATTATGAGCTATTTTATTACAAGATCTCCAAATATTCTCTTAAAATTTATCAAAAATTGTTTCAGCTACAGGATAAGGATAAAAAATATTAATAACAATCAATCTTATTTATTATAAGTAGTTATTATGCACTGTATAAAAAATAATGTTTGTATGTTTGTACAAAATGGATTAGACAAAGTTTTAATCTGTTTTTAAAATTAGGCAGATTTTTATTAGTAATACTGATAATTCCTATTCATTGATTGTAATTTTTAAGTGTCGTAAGATATGTCTACAAATATATCACAGCAAACTATGTAATTCTGTTACCTTACAACGCTTTTTTTTTTCGACCTGACTACGCTATTGACCAAGCCAGGTCTTAACAGCTTCACCGGACTACTAAGGCGAGCGCTTAAGGCACTCAGCCGATTTTATTTTGACAACTAGCTCAAGAGTGCGCGGCACACCGACCTTACAACGCTGCTTTTTTTACTCTATTCGTTTTACCGTTTAACCACAATCTCAAACAATGTAAATGACGATCTGGAGTCGTTTGAGTTTTGTATAAGCAGAAGTTTTGTAATTTGTGACCACTCCCCGGTCAGCAAAAGTAAGCAGTACTCCGGAGGCTCCTATGCGTACGTAAACGCTTATATAAGTAGTTTCTAATTTTTTCTGGTTTCGTTAATGATTCATGGGCAGCAGTTACCGAGTCTAGGGAATTTATAGTCTATAGAGCAATGAACTTATAGCGGTTCGCTACAGGGCGATGGTAGCCCAGTGGATAAGACCGCGCGGCTCATGTATCAGACCTAGACATCCAGATTCCTCAACCCTCAGGTCATCAAAAATAGCCAAATCAAAGACCCTTGGATGGATGGATGGGAAACACGCTAAATCCGGGCGGTGAAGCATGCTAATCGTGAGACCACACCCTTGTCAATAATTGCTCAAGGAGGCAGAGTGGTTTTTAACCGGTAGGAGTGTGGCATAACCCTCGCGCTGTCCTCCGGCAGCACAGGGGTATCCCCAACCTTTATGTCATCAAAAATTGCCAAATCAAAGACTCTCCGCCCCTCTTTAGTACCTTTATGTAATACTTGAACAACCCTTATAGTCTAAGATGGGAAACACGCTAAATCCGGCTGGTGGAGCATGCTAATCGTGAAACCGCACCAAGGAAGCAGATTGGTTTTTAGCCAAGAAAAATCCGACCCTCGCGCTGTCCTCCGGCAGCACAGGGGTATCCAATGTAGGATTTTCCACTCTTCAATAAAAAAGGGACGACTGGGTCTTTATTGCAGTTGCTAGAACACATCTATAGATGCCTGGCAACACATTTTGTTCTTAGTAGTTAGAGCCAGTCGGGCTTAGATAAAATCACTACCATCCTGTTATAGTATCATCACGATGTCTTCCTCACGCGGCATCTGAACGCGGCAACTACTAAGCTTAAAGATATCATCCATTTTTTTTTTTTGTCATAGGTGGCAAACGAACAAGTGGGTCACCTGAGGTTAAGTTATCACCACCATCCATGGACACTAACAACACCAGAGGAGTCGCAAGTGCGTTGCCACCTTTTGGCCAGTCGGGCTTAGATAAAATCACTACCATCCTGTTATAGTATCATCACGATGCTTTCCTCACGCGGCATCTGAACGAGCCAACTACTAAGTCTAGAGTCATCATCCATCATTATCTTCTTACTCTTATTTAACCTAAGTTGGGGTCGGCATAACATATTTGCCTATTTCACTCTCCCCTGTCGGATGTCATCTCAGTGCTTACACCTTTTATACACACATCACTTTTCACACAATTCATCCATACCTTTTTCGATATTCCTCTACTCTTATATCCGTCCCCCATCATACTCAAAATTTTTCTAGTTACATGGTTTTCATCTGTCCTCATGGCGTGCTCTTACCATGCCCCTAACCTAACTTATTACTCCTTGACTTCTCTGTCACTGTTGCTATTTCTTAACTTCCACTGATATACTCATTCTTAATCTTATCCATTCTAGTCACACCATACATCTACCTTAAAATTTGTATCTCTGCCACATGTAATTTTCTCTCATCCGTCTCTTTTGTAGCCCAGCATCATTGGCTTTATAATAAATTTATACACCTTCCCCTTGAGTTTCAATGGCATTCGTGGGTCACACTACACGGCTACACCAGACACTTTTTGCCATATGATATCATCCAGCCTGCATTTATCCTATTCCTCATCTCCTTATCTATGCTGCTATCGTTTTGGATACAATCATCCATATACATTAAAAACACGTTAATTAATTATTTTATGGTATATAGTCTAATAGCCAGTGTTGTAAAATTTATAATTTACGTTTGCATTGACCGTATATAATCTTCGTTAATTATAATAATTACTCTGGCAACTTTCAATTACTTTTCGAAAGTATACTTTAGCCAATAGTACGTTACTTGGTAAATTTACGTTTTGCGTTTAACGTTTAATCGACGTATTAATATCTTATTTTATTTATGGTAATGGGTTATTATTTTAGATCGATATTTACAACACGCAATATTGAAGCGTAACGGCGATAGGTATATAATACTATGGTTTTTATAAGAATGGATGAGATAAAAAAAGAATATAATAATAGAAGTTTGAAAATAGCACCAAGTGCAGAAAATTTTGAGGAGTAATAGATTTTGTAGGTGGTAGAGCCACACTGAAGCTATTATTGGTTTCAGCATGAATGAGTCGGCTCGTCCGGGGTAGTACCACCCTGTCACAGAAAACCTACGTGAAGTAATAGCGCTTGCATTGTGGCGTTTCGTTCGGTCAGTGAGAGCACTGGAGACCCATCTCCTCTTCCCCCCCCAACACAGGCTGGCAATGCACTTGCGACTCCCCTGGTGTTACTAGTGTCTATGGACGGCGGTGATTACTTACCATCAGGTGACCCGTCTGTTCGTTTTCCTCCTATAATATAAAAAAAGAATAGTGTAATATCATTAAATTAAACTCAAAACAGTGAAATAAATTGGTTATCTTTTGAGCGTACGTTTGCCTCCTATGATATATAAAAAAAAAATTACTAACTGTGCCCGGACTCCGCCCTCGTGAAACCTAATATATAAAAACAGCGAGTAATAAAATCATCTGAATGTTGTTCCACTTCCAGTTCTGATTTTGTATCCAGTCCATTCACTTATCTACTTTTCTCTCGTACTTAAGTCGCGTCCTCATTAAAATTACAATAACTTTTGATAGAGTGAACCGATTTTAATGAAACCAAGACTTAATGTTACGTGTTGTGTGTTGTGCGTTGCCAGCCTGTGTGTGGGGTGAGGGAGAGGGGGAGGCTAAGTGAGTATACGGCGTCTCACTGACCGAACGAAACGCAACAATGCAAACACTGTTACTTCACGTCGGTTTTCTATGAGAGCTTTGTACTAGCTCAGGCAAGCCGACCCATCCATGCTGAAACCAGTAACAGCTTCAGCGTGATTCTACCGCCTACATAATAAAAATAACTTAAAAATAACGCCTGCAACGTATCCATGGAGACGGAACTTTGGGGGTGCTAAGTTAGCTACCTACTTAGTATGCAAACAGCACCTGGGTGGGGTCAACATCCCTCCTTAATTATTATTTACACCCTCTTCCAGTTCACGTCTTGAATGAATAATGATTTCGGGTCACTTTCATCTTTTTAAGCAGTAATTCTTTTGTAGCTTAGTCTGATACGTGGTCACCGTTCCATCCAATGTTTTGAGTGGCCATCTGTACCGCGTACTTTGAAATTTGAATATTAATATTACATTAAAAGGGGACTAGTTAGTATAAAGCTTTTAATACTTTTCCATGAACAAATAAAGAAATAATAGAAAATCTATACGAATCTTATAAAACTGGAGCGTATGCTAGTTTGGTTGAATGCGCTAATCTCAGGAACTACTGGTTCAATGTAACAAATTATTTTAGTGTTATATAGCTAATTTATCGATCAAGACTATAGGCTATATATCATCACGCTAAAACCCAAAGGTGTCCGCGGAGCACCAATGAAGCCTGTTTCAAAATCGTTTTTTTTTCTTTTAAGAGCTGCCGCTGCATGCGCTACGTAAACGGTAACTATTTCACGTAGACGAAGTCGCGGGTAGAACCTAGTTTAATAATACTAGTGGTCGTCGTCCTTGAAATTCGACCATAAAATAGATACAATGTTTTTTATTCAAATATAAATATCATTATTTTTAAAATGCTTTACATAATATAAGCCTTAACTATGACCCCAAACTAGGTAATGCCTGTCTTATGGAACCCTAATACCTGATTACAGATTGACTTAATTGATGGTGGCGCGTATTAACTTAACGTTTGGAGGAAATTATATTTTAAGAAAATTAAAGTTCAGAGAAAAAAAAGCAAAAAAGTTTTTTTTTTCTTTATTTTTTTTTCTACATCGTAATAACTATATTGTGTATTGTACATATATTGAAAATAGGGATCATAAAGTATGATGAATATACTTATAAATAACTAGCTTTTAGCCTCGGCTTTACTCTCCTCTGTGTATATATGATCGATACATTAATTATACAAATGATTTTTTGGACAAGTTGAAGTAAACAAACTTTGTTTTTATCCCTCCTTTAATTTGTAACTCACAGACGTCTTATGCCCGGATTCTGAGGCACCTTAATTGTAGTTTACCTGTTCAATAGCGTTATCGGTACGATAACTTGTCAAATTGCGTTTTTAAACACACAATCATACGATAAATATTAATAAAACCATTTGACAGTTTATCTTTTAGATAACTTTGTTGACTCAATAACTATTATTATCTCAGACTATCAAAATTAAAACGAATCCAACTACATGTTATGTATCCATCCGACTTCAGCCGACCGACTTCGACCGATCCAGCCATCGAGCCCTTAAGTTACAAAATGTGCTAATATACATGCATGAAATAAACTACATACACTCAATAAACCGATAATCTGCTTCTGCGCAGTCCGGTACAAAAGGATTTTTTTATAGTAGCACGGCAAAATGACTGCACTATCCCTGATGGTAAGCACAGTACAATCTAAAAACAATGGCGACCACCGAGTGACACACTATCCATCGATGATCGCCGCTGTCATGCCGGCCTGCGAAAAGCTGGATATGTATAGACTAATCCTGAAACGCGACCCGCAGAAGCAAATCACTATGAAGGGCTTTTCATGCCGGCCTGCGAAAAGCTGCATATGTATAGACTGATCCTGAAACGCGACCCGCAGAAGCAAATCACTATGACGGGCTTTTTCGCCACATACATGGTGGTTGCGACCCAGTTAGGCTGTAAAACCTTACACCCCCGCTTTCGTCATTGCCTCGTTCGTTATTCAGCAGGGTGCACCACGTGCAGGTGAGGTTGGCTTGGGTGTCTCAAGTCTTATGATGTTATTCGACACACCTTACACCCCATTCAAAGTATAACTACAAATCGTAATTGCCTTATGTAAAAGCCCTCTCATAATATCTCGAATCGATGCACGTATGTTTTGCCTTACAACCTTTTGTTTTTTTTATTATTTATAAGTTTTAGACTTTGGCCATAATCTCATCTGATGATAAATGACAGTGTGGTCAAAGATGGTGACATGCAAAACGTAGAAAGACTTGGCTGCCAGAACACACTTATAGGTGCTTAGAACATGAAAGTTGTAGCTAACGAAGCGAGCTAAGTAAAAAACTCTAACACCGTGGATAAACAATCTCAAATAAATAAAATTTAATTCCAAGTATCAAGATTGAAAGGTGAAAGTGCGCAAGCGCTACCCGGTAGCGACTAGCGACCGCAGTATACGTAGCTATTCCAGTGTCACCGAAACAATGAATTAAATAAACGCACACCTAGATGGTGCATCGGTCAAATTAATTTCCTAATGAATATCGCGTTTTATTTTTTATTGAGTTTTATATTAAAAATTCTCGTAGTATACAAGAACAATAGACAATCAGTCCGCTAGTAAAAGCTCACCTAACGTCACTTGACAGCAATAACTTAGTAAAACGGTCTACGTAGGCCGGCATGACAGCGGCGACCAGTGATGTATAGTGTGTCTCTCGGTGGTCGTCATTGTTTTTGGATTGTACTGTGCTTACCATCAGGCATAGCGTAGTCATTTTGCCGTGCTACAATAAAAAATAAACAAGTAAGAGTTCGTTTTACGCTTATTATTACAGTAGAACTTACTTCATTAACTGCCATTAAAAGCTATGAGAGAACAATCATCATTCAAAAGTCTCTTTAAAATTCAGTTAGAATATCTATATCGTAAGTAGAGCGAAAACAAATTTATTTCCTACAGATTAAAAATAAAAATATTATACTGAGACCTACGAATTTTTTATTAATCTTATAATTATAATAATATAATAATGAAAGAGAGAAGAAAGAAAGGTGAAATATGAAAGCAAGAGAGAGATAATATAATAATAAAAGAGAGAGACAGAAAATTGAAGAGTAATACATAATCACAAAGTGGTTTTATGTTTACCGTACCACATCTAGAAACACTAACAACACTTGTAAGGTATCGTTCACGTTTCATTAAACTACCCTAAATAAAATAAAAACCGCCCCCAAAACAAATTGTTTTGCGACGTTCTCTCTCCTCATGACAGATTCCATTTCTTTGTTTATTAAATTACTGGAGAAAAATAAACACCCTGAGATAATTAATGTTTTTTTTCGACGACATAAAACGTTTTCTAGACGTCTTCTTGTTAATTACAAACAAAAAGATTCACCCGACTACCTATAGGTATAGACCTATATAGACCTCGTCACTCTTTTTGGCCGTTCTGCATATACCCTTAATACAGTCTTGCGTCTGACACAGTCAATAGATTAATGCAAGAAAAAACGGTGAGTGTATCAGTGTATACACGCGGAGGAAATGAAACTTTATCCGTTTTATTACAAAAAAGTTAAATACGTATTAAATGCTTGATTTAAAAAGGTTTCGTAATAAATGCACCGCACTCGCCCCAGGCAAGTTCGCGTTATTCTTTTTCTAGTCTAACCTAACGTAACCAAAGCGAGACAAAAGAGCAAGATGGCGAACATTCATCGATCGCGGTGCACTTAATACGAGACCTTTTTAAAGCCAGGGTTCAATACGTATTTAACTTTTTTGTAATAATACCGATTTGGTTTTGATGTGTTAAATTATACATACTGTGTGCTGCGTGGTGAGCCGAGTGCTAGTCCAGTGGTCGAAGATCGACCATAGAGAAAAAATAATAATAATAAAAATAATTGATAAGACTAAAGCTCGTCTATAGCTACAAAATACAAAAAGAATAAAGAAAATCGGCTGAGAAACAGAGGAGAGAGATGTTGTTAAATGTTTCTCCACTGCCTATTTATATATAGATATGAGAATGCTTATAAACTATATACTAATTCCCGTAGTATAAATACTTAACTATACATTTACTCAGTTTGGTGTACTAGACCTGACATACACACATACATAATTGGCATTTATTTATCCGTATAAATCATATGATACGTATTTGAATGGTATAAAGCAAAAAAATATATATATGTCAGCAAAGTCCTTACAATACGTCAATCAGTTGGCGCCACTTTGTATGAGTTTTTTATATAACCTTATTTGGTCGGTTAATACCTTTGTTTCAGTATAAAACGTCACTTTCTCTGATTAAATTTATCTATGTATATACATTCAATCGTAATTTATTTTGGCGAAACCCTTCAGTATTTATACCTAAATTTGTATTCGGACCTTGAGATTGTTTTTTTTTTCGAACTGACTACGGTATTGGCCTGGCAAGGGCTTAACAGCTTCACTGGACTACTAAGGCGAGCGCTTAAAGCACCCAGCCGATTTTGTTTTGACAACTAGACGTGAATCTACTAAGCTAACCTTTTTCTTTAGATGGGGAATTCCCTACGGAATCCCTCCCGAGCGGGGCAGCTGCGGGTGGGGTATGTCCGACTTGCACGGACTAAAACTCCATGGTGCTTTCTTACACCTATTGGCCGGGGAGCAGGAGATGCCGACTGGCACTGCGTCTACTCCCCGGCAGGTGACGGCCCCTTATCAGGGGCCTCGTCGCAGTCGAGGGGTCAGGATCGTAGATCCTTCAGGAGAGGGCGAGAGTTGCCCTCCCAACGATCGTGGGAGTCGCATCGGCACAATGCGCCTCAACCACACGGGCCTGTGCAGAAATTCTGCCAGGGAGACTGACGTGCCCTCCGCCGTCGACTGCAGGCCCTCTTTACGGCGGCCTCAGGTCATTGCTGACCCTGCGGACTGAGCTAACCTAAGCTAATCTAGATATTCATACGTATATGAGTTAGTGACATATATATGTGTACCAAGTATATATACCTCAATAACTCGTATATGTATTTCGTATCGTGTAATTTTACTGAACTAATCCAATTCGATAAGGGAAAAAATAAAACCCTTCCACTTTCATGTGTAAGCGTGTGTGCGTGCACGTGTGTGGGGGTGATCTGTATAAAATTGTTGCGGTGATGAATAAATTTTGTCCCTTGAGAGATATTCTAAATTTTAGATTTACGTATGTCGTCATCTCCGACCGCATTGTGGTCGAACGGTCGGGTCGACGCGTCGTGGCACAAATAAAAACAAAACTCGAGCGAAGAGGCGTTACGCATCTCATCCGTGAAACTCAAAACACGTAACATTTAGTTACGTGTAATTATAAACACAAAATAGCATTTACAACCGACATTATTTATTACACGGATATAATAATGCGGAGCGGGGTGAACGTACCCCGTACGACGCGACTTACATATATTGTTCTACGATTGCGTCTAGCTAATAAAATAATTATTGTATCGGCAAAAACTTAGGGTCCAGTGAAGTTTCAACTCTTTCCTATTTAATCTAAACAAGTAAATAAAATTGAAGTGCCTCTTTGGAGGGAAATGAAAGTACTTATAACAAAAAAAAAAACAATTGTTTTTTTTTCTATCTGTCTGTCTGTTTGTTCCGGATTATCTCCGAAACTGTTGAACCGATTTTGACTATACTTTCACTGCCAGATAGCTGATGTTTTAAGAAGTAAATTTGGCTACTTTTATTTTTGTAATAGGGTTCCGCTTAAATATGATTAATATCTTAATACCAAAACCCGCTTGACATGGCGCTTAAACTTACAGTAACAAGCTGATTATTTGTCTTTCAGACCACCGGATTACACGAAGGGCATTTTCCAAACGCTCGGTTTCAAAGAGTTTCACGACTACCTGATGTTAACGGAGGAAGAGCGGCAGAACTCGCGGCAAGCATCGAAAACATGAAGATGGGAACAAGACGATACGCGAGGCGTCAGAACAAGATGGTCAGGGGACGATTTTTGGAACATCCAAATCGAGAAGTATGCTAAATTTTTAAATCATCACCATCATTCTTTAAGGGACCCATTTCATGGCCATATGCCTCTTCCCGAAGGAAGATATGGGCATAGTCACCACGCTAGCCCACAACGTAGTGGCATATTCAAACTCCGAGAAATCCACAGTTCTATATTTTTCTGTTCTGATTTCGTCACGATGTTTTCCTTCACCGTCGGACCAATTTCAATTTCAATTAGTAAGTGTACGCGAATTCCGAAAAAAAAACCAAGGTTCGGAACTGCGGACATAATAATAATATTGCACCGGTTAAACAACTAGATCTAGTTGATCACTAGAAAGTGGTGATCACCACGGCTTAATAACATTTTCAATACCTGATTGGATTTATTTTTTCCGAACTGACTATGCAGAAAAAAATACCTGATTGGAGAAAGTGCAATATAGTCCGGAAATACTGGTAAGTGTTGGTGATAAATACCATAGGCAGCCACTGCTCTCATGCTTCATGCCTGCAGAAAAGTTTCATCAAATAAGCTCGTTTACAGTACAAAAATAAGAATTACTAAGTTCTTCTTAAAGTCAAACTAGAAGTCTAGATGGCGCTGCACATCGTTATATTTACCGTACAACTTATCTTTATGACTACTGATGTGTAATAGGTGTTTAGCAACACAAAGAATAATTACACAGTCTAATTTAACAATAAATAATCTAACTAATATTAGTTTTCCGAGTGCTTTTCACTTTACCCCTACTCAAAGGTCGCGCGCCGGCTGTAAAGCGACATGCGATAGATGGACGAAAAAATTTGAGGTGATGGAAAAAAAAAGTGCTTGCGTACAAAGTACACATGTCAGAACTGAGACATGGGGTGTAAGGGGTGTCAAATAACATCTAAGACTTGAGACACCCAAGCCAACCTCACCTACACGTGGTGCACCCTGCTGAATAACGAACGAGGCAATGGCGAAAGCGGGGTGGTAGGGTTTTACAGCCTGACTGGGTCGCAACCACCATGTATATGGCGAAAAAGCCCGTAATAGTGATTTTTATAAGTCTTGTTTATATTTATACAAGTCTAAAAGTTTAGATTTCCGAGACTTGAAAAATAGATGAACAAAGTACACATGTCAGAAGTGAAACTTCTTTGGCGAACTAATTTATAAGTCTTGTTTATATTTATACAAATCTAAAACTTTAGATTTCCGAGACTTGAAAAATAGATGAAAAATCTGCGTTTACTGCAAATGACGTCACTTCCGTTGCATACCTGCGTGACGTTACATCTGTAAAAATTTTACCCTCATGCGCCCAAAGAAGTTTCACTTCAAAAACGTTTCACTTTTAAAGAATATCCTTAGTCATATTATAAAGGTAAGCGAGAGTTTGTTTGTTACGCTTTCACGCCTTAACTACTGAACTGATCATGAAATTTTACATACACGTTGTGAACAATACAGAAAAAAGAAACGATATTTTTCATTTCAAATAATACTGTACCCAAAGGACAAATGAAATTTATATTAAAGCGAACAAAACCGCAATTACAGGCTAGTAAATAATAGATACAACAGATAATAATTACACTGAATATTATTTTCAAAAAATAATTACAAAAGCGCGTGACCATAATTGCTATATATAACATATACTGTCGCTGTCGTCGAACAGCTACCATACTCGTGGAAACACGCCCCTTAATTACATATTTCTCATTGCAATAGCAGAAATACTTAAACATCGGCTATAGAAAGACAAATTCAGGTTACAAAATATGAGTATAATTGTACGCTGTCTCTGTATGCGTATTACCAAACTCTTAGAGTAAGTTTCTTCATTTTAGTTTTTTTCAAGTAAAACTCCTTTTGAGAGATTTTGAAATTCTGATCGGCATTTTTTTGTGTGACGAAATTTGTGGTGGTTCACACTGTGTCAATTAGAGTGTAGTACACCGGTTACCGTCCGATCACCAAGTTACGCAGAGTCGGGCGCGGTCAGTACTTGGATGGGTCACCGTGTGGGAACACCGTGTTAACGGGGTTTTTATTGTATTTTTTAAACTAAAATATTGGTCTGTAACGCAAAATTTAAATTTAGTTTATATCATATTGGTACATAATCTTTATACACTATTCAAATCAAATCAAATAAAAAACACTTTATTCAATTTAGGCCATAAGAAGGCACTTGGATGGGTCACCGTATGCGAATACCGTGTTAACGGGTTTTTTATTGTATTTTTTAAACTAAAATATTGCTCTGTAACACATAAATTTAAATTGAGTTTATATAATATTGGTACATAATCTTTATATACTATTCAAATCAAATCAACAACACTTTATTCAATTTAGGCCAAAGGAAGGCACTTACGAACGTCAAAACTACCACCGGTTCGGAAAACAACTCGATCTGGTTTATCTTTTTAACAAATATATATTTTTTCGCTTTTTAATGCCTTATAAGTTTTTCACATAGAAGGCGCGGTTTATTTATTATTATTTTTTAAATATTTCCCCTTTTTTAGTGTTCATAAATATATCTGGTTTGTAATGGGTACAACAAATCGGTTCCAATTTCACGAAAATACGTAGAGATGAAGTGGGTGAAAATCAAATAAACGATATTTCACCTCCTTAGGGGTTGAATATTTTCTTCAAATTTATATGGGATCACTGCTGAATATAACTAATTCAAATAAAAAAAGAATAATTAAAATTGGTTCATAATTTGCGGAGACATCGATTAACATACATAAAAAAATACATACAACCGAACGTAGTAACCTCCTCCTTTTTCGAAGTCGGTACAGAGGTATTATTTTTATTATATGAGCCGTGAAAAAATCGAAATAACATCAAAGTATTATAAATTGTGAGTTCATAAACCCAATTTTAGTAGTTTAAAGGACCGGGAAAGCTTTTTTGTTTACGAACTGATTGACGCTATTGTCCTGAAGTCGTGTTGGGTTTCACCGGACTACACCGATAACACTACTGCAGGGCTGTACAGACCGAAGCCTATGGTCATTGTACATGATATGCGGCCCGTCAGAATACAGATATATAAAAGCAGTCTACATAAAATACACTCGCTGTTTACGGAAATTTTGTCGACCGATACCTTTTTGACCAACACGAACACAATGAACAAAACAACTCGGACAAGAGGACAGTTAAGTATTTGGGAGCACCTGGCTAATTGAATAATATCTTTTTTTTTTCTCGAATTGACTACGCTATTGACCTAGCAAGGTCTTAACATTCTTTACCGGACTACTAAGGCAAGCGCTTAGGGCACTCAGCCGATTTTGTTTGGGCGAAGCTATCTTTTGAACAATATCTTTTTTTTCCTCGAACTGACTACGCTGTTGACCTGGCAAGGTCTTTACAGCTTCACCGAACTGCTGAATAATATCCGATCGACAGCCGCATATCATTAAAAGACAGCGATCATATGAAAGCGCGAGCTAACTTTACTGTGGCGCCATCTCTTAACGACAAACTATAATATGTTGAACAATTGTCTCGAACACTCGCATTTGACGTTTAAGCGCCCCAGGTATCTTATCCTAATATTATACCAAAGTCCTCTGTCACGTCTGTTTGTCTGTTTGCGATAAACTCAAAAACCACTGAACGGATTTTCACGCAGTTGTCACCAGTAGATAAAGTGATTCATGGGGAAGGTCTTTTCTGCAGACTCTTGGTTCGTACCTTTTTTTTTGTTGTCGTTAATTTTGTTTGGTTTAGTTAAAAATCGTTTTGCATGTAAGGAACTATTGTTTCTATTTAGCTATTACATATTTTACGTTTAATACTTTACGTTACTTTATATTGTAGTATCTATATTCCATAGAGCGCCTTTATGGCGGCTGTGAGGAAGGTTTAGGTATGGGATTTGTCTAGGTTTTTTTTAATTATCAGGGCGGGACACCTGGCCAAAGAGGTCATCTCGCAGAAGAAGACGGCGGAGAGTGCCCGCGAGGTAGACCCTCTAAGTGGCCCTCTCCGCCATCGTAGCCGGACCTGAGGGTATTGGCCGGGGGCCCATCTCACACAGGTCACACACACTCCATTGCACAGGTCCGGCGGACAAGGGGAGGTAGCTTGTGTGTACCCAGTCTGCCTTTCTATAGGTTACCGGCGGTTACCCTCCGCTCTACAAGGTTAATTAGCATTGTACGATCTCTTGCCGCCCCAACAATTACGGTCTGTCGGTACACCGTGGGGGGTACCACCGATTCAGAAGTCGATATCCTTTTTAGGAATCACATACACTTACAAACCATTGCGTAAAATCTGTGTTAAGAAATGTAAATAGTACACTGAGAAAACCAAAACTTTACGATATAACGATGCATATAATATGTGCTCTAATATGGTAATTAGTGACGTTTCTTCTCTGACAACACAATTTCAAATTTATTAACATAAAATGATTCACATACAAACTAGTACAAAATTGAGCATATACTCGATTGAATTCCATTATCATATCGACGATTTTATATACAGAGGATAATTGATTTTATATTTAATACTAGAGACAAATAATAGTTCTAATAAATAATTCAATGTACCTACTCCGCACGCAGACTGTCGATAGATCGAAAGAAAGATACCAAGTAGGATTGCGTGTATTTTACTGCGTGTATACTTCATGTAACGTTTTATGTTCATATAAATAACAATGAAACCGAACATTTAAATGGGTATAACGTCACAAAACATTTTATAGTTACATAAGTTTTTCCTTTCAAATCGCATATTAAATATATTACATCGTTAAAAAATTTCCTTAACATGTATAAATTGCACTTTACATATAACTATATAATTGGCGTCAACAATAAAATAAAAAATAAGATTTCATCCTATTTAGGAAACATTTAATAAGTATTAAAAATTTGTAATAATGACATCTAGTGACGAGTAGCGTAACGAATATACTTTATGATCCCATTACATTAATTTAATACTTGCAACGTAGATGGCGCTTCACTAATATTTCTTTTCTATTATTTCAGGTACCACCAATTTATGAATTAGATACTACCGACTTGACTAGATGGGATGAAAACGTAAAAAACAAAGCGATTCATATATTAGACAGTTTTATTAATGAAACTACTTGCAATTATGAACCAGTTATATCTGACATAGATGAACAAAAAAAGGAAATTGATGGAAATTCTTATAATTATTGTGAAGTCTGCGAAAGAGTTATCATTGGAGATAATGTATATAGAATACACATGAATTCTTATAGGCACATGAGAGTTTTAAAAAAGAAGAAGAGAATTGCAGAAAAGGAGAGATTGGAATTAACGAAAACAACTTAAACTTTGGATAAAGTAAATTTTTGTGTTTGTTATAGTATTGGGTTTTATTATAATGTGTGTCATGTTTTCTATTTAAATAAAGCGATAACTCAAACTAAAACAACTTTATTCAATAAAACTATCCTCAGCTTATTTACAAAAAACAATATAAATTATTCCATTTCCTCTACTGCCATGTTCTCAGATACATTTTTATTTTTTGGTGCTCTATAATCATAATTTTCAAGTGCCGGATATTTCTTTATTATTTCACTGTAAGCCATACATAATCTCCCAAACTCAGAAATGGTAATTTGGTATGGGCGAGTCACAGGATCTAGATCGGCCATATTATACATTTTTAAAGCCATCTCTTCCCTGACATCTTCAGGGAATAAAGTTTCAGCTCCCCTAATAGAATACTTCCTCCTCATGGAAAATATTTGACGGACAACTTTCTCAACTAATTTGAAAGGTAACTTAATTATCGGTTGTCTCATCGGTGTCAATGTAACCACTCCAACATCAACATCTGGTTTGGGTAAGAAAGCGGCACCCGGTATGTCAAACTTATGTTTAACGTTACACCAATTTTGACACATAACAGATAATCTACATCTTTGTTTGTTCAGTATCGGAGCAACCATTCTCTCTGCAACTTCCTTTTGAAATGTTAGTGTCATTCTCGTGCGTCCAAATGCCCATGGTCCTTCTTGCCTTGACATCATCTCTAACCATCTTATAATCAATATAGTTGATACACTAAATGGTAAATTGCCAATCAAGTTGATAGGAGGTGGAGAGTCATTCCAATCTCGCTTGGAATCATTGGGTATATAATAACCTATATCTGTTTTTAAAATATCTCCTGTAATAATGTCTACATCCACTTTGTTGCGACACGCATCTGCTATGAGCTCTAATGATGGAATGAAACGGGGATCTTTTTCGATTAGGATTATTTTTCTCGGTGCTTGGTGGATAATTGATCTCGTAATGCCACCAGGGCCTGGGCCTATTTCGCATACAGTGTGATTCTCTATTTGACCGGCGGCACGTACTATTTTATCGATCAGTCGAGGTTCCATGAGGAAGTTTTGGGATAATTCTTTAAGAGCGCGTAACTTATACAACCTGATGACATCTTTAATACTAGGTAGTGGTGGTAATCTTATTTGCAAAACTTTCTTGGCCGCTGCCATTATTTACTACTGCTGAACTTTAGCTGGTTCCTCAAAGTCGTCGAGGAATGTCTCCTGCTTTACAGCGAAGATGGAATATAAGTAAACGCCGAGTACTCCAGCACCTATTGTGCAACCAGTTATTCGGTTTCTTCTGGAGATATTTCGCAATTTTTGTACACGTTCGCGATTCTTTTCTTCAATTAATCTCATGTAGGCGATTTCTGCCTCTTTCAGCACTGGAGCCTCCTTCGTACCGCTGATCTTCGGTTTGTAATCCGAATCACCCATAACGAGATAAGTTATTGACAATAACCTCAAATCGCCCAAAGGCAATATAAAGTTAGTTTGGAACGAATGAAAATAGAGCACACCGTAGGCTATATATATTTGGAATAACACTAGAGAATGAATGATTAAACTATCATAGATTACAGGTACTCTGTTACATATACAAATGTTGATATTTTAAGCACTAAATTCCTAAAGTAAGACTATCCTGTTCATATAATTGGTAATAGATTTTAAAATATATTAATTTTACGTTTAAATATATAATAGTGATTATAATAAGAAAAAATCATACATAAAAAAAAAATAACGAGAGTCAGTTTTAAGTATGTAAGTACATTTTTTTAAACAAAGCTACAAAAATGCATAAATAAAAATCCGTAGACAAAACAAGAACATAACTATAACATTGATAAACAAACCCGTGCGCACTGCGCAAACTGTTTCTCTCTAGTTGGGAGAGCTCTTTAAAAAATACTACTTTGCTGCTTTGATATTCGGTTGCTTTCAGCTTGTATTATTGCCGGTCGCAGTTCTGTCAAAACATCAAAACGTTCAAATTCCGTATTGCTTGTCGTGTTGCATTGGCGACGCGATCAAGTTCGGTTGTGTGTCGGTTGAAGTGTACTTTAACGCGTAATATAGTTTTTTTGTTTTGAAAAATATGCCTTTTATTTCAAAAGACTGGCGTTCACCAGGTGAAGAGTGGGTAAAAACCCAGGAAGGATGGGAAAAGAAGAAAGTATTAGAATGTACTGCGCAAAGGTGAGCATTGTTGCAAAATAAACAGCAATCCTTTGTTCGCATTTAGTGCAACGCTACGGGCCATTTACTGATTTAATATTTCTAACATTTATCACGCCACATAAAAAGCTTGATTTGTTTGAATGCTTTCGTGTGTTTTTGCAGATATGCTGCTGTTACTAATTATAATAATTCCGAGGATAATCAACATAAATGGCAAGTATTGTTTGTTGTTGTTATAGATGCTAAAATCAGCTGTTTCTGTTGTTGCGCTGTATTGATTTTTTTTGCGCGAGTGCGTGTTCATTGCTTGTTGAGTCGAGATCACTGTAGTGTGTATGTGTAGGAATATGTAGTAACCTATTTTATTTTACTGTATTTTTAAATATTATAAACATGAAGTAGGTACGTTATTAGGATGGTACATTATCTTTTAAAAGGTATTATTCAAATTGTAATCTATAATATATGTACATAGGTATTTATTATAATATACATAAATATAGGTATATTTACAGTTTACTTTCAAGTAACTCGTAATCAAAAAGTATCGCTTCCGCATTCATCAATCACATTTTTTAAAGCCATATTGTTTTTACACATAACACTGGAAAAGCTTAACTACAAATTCTATAAATATATACAACATTAGCTAGTTCGACATTACTCAAATGAAAATGTTTTTGATGATTTACGACGATTTCGTAACATGGATCGTCGTTTACTAATTTATTTAATTGTAATTCTTTTTTAGCTCTTGTAACTGTTAAAGAAAAGCTTAGCAAAGTTTAGATCTTCCTCGGATTTACTCCTATATTAGTCCGGAAATAGGTGATATAATATATGAATATACTCATATCTAGAAATGATTCGCGGAAGTATAATATATAAGTATGATATTTTCGAGCTAAGTCGTTAAAAAGGACTTGCGCCTTTTTTATGCAGACTTTTTTGTTACTTTAAGTAGGTAGGTACTTACTTTTGAGAATTCTATGTGCATTATATAGAGATAATTCAGAGTGACTGGCTGATGGTATTCATTACTCAGCTAGGGAAAACTGTAACGCATAAATATTTCCCACATAGCTTGCACATTCATATTTTCTAAAGCAATTAATCATAAGTACATACTATATTAACGTAAGTGACAACGGTTAAATTGGAAATTCGCTTTATATTCGGTTGTTTGAAAGTCCATATTTGCCAAAGATTTTTTATAATATAAGGATAAGTACTACAGAAAAGAGAAAAACGGCATTTTTATAGACTAGTGGGCGCCCAGAGGTCGATTTTCGACCATAGTTCATTGATTTTTTAAAGTTTGAATTTTATTAGTGTTCTTTTGTCAAAGGGTATTATGTTATAATATCATTGTTGAATGTAGAATTTTAGCTCTTGTAACTGTTAAAGAAAAGCATAGCAAAGTTTAGATCTTTCATCGGATTTACTCCTATATTAGTCCGGAAATAGGTGATATAATATATGAATATACTCATATCTAGAAATGATTCGCGGAAGTATAATATATAAGTATGATATTTTCGAGCTAAGTCGTTAAAAAGGACTTGCGCCTTTTTTATGCAGACTTTTTTGTTACTTTAAGTAGGTAGGTACTTACTTTTGAGAATTCTATGTGCATTATGTAGAGATAATTCACAGTGACTGGCTGATGATATTCATTACTCAGCTAGGGAAAACTGTAACGCATAAATATTTCCCACATAGCTTGCACATTCATATTTTGTAAAGCAATTAATCATACGTACATACTATATTAACGTAAGTGACAATGGTTAAATTGGAAATTCGTTTTATATTCGGTTATTTGAAAGTCCATATTTGCCAAAGATTTTTTATAATATAAGGATAAGTACTACAGAAAAGAGAAAAACAGCGTTTTTATAGACTAGTGGGCGCCCAGAGGTCGACATTCGACCATAGTTCATTGATTTTTTAAAGTTTGAATTTTATTAGGGTTCTTTTGTCAAAGGGATGGAAGGGATGTTATAATATCATTGTTGAATGTAGAATGAAAAAGGGTAATTGGAACGTAAGAGTAAAATAATACATACAGTCGAGCATAGCAACCTTCTTCACAACCTTTTTTGAAGTCCTTTATTAACAGATGTCAAAATGTCTTTTTTATTTACATGTGTGTATATGTTGTGTAAAATTGAAGCAGTAGTGTGAGTAATGCATATTTTAATTAATTTAATGTACTTCTAATGCATTTTATATAAAATCAATAGCTTTCTGCACATCCCCTCCATATAAACTTTAACTATGCCAAATTTCACGTTCATCCGTTCTCCCAATTTCGATAAAAAGGGATACAAAGTTTAGGCTTCACGTATTAATATATAGATGATGATGATTGTTCAATTGTACTAAATAAATATGTATCGATTTATACGGTGCGCTTATTTATACAAAATTAGAATAAAAAACATAATTTTCTGTATTGTTTCAATAAGAAATCGAAAATTATAAATAGCTGCAAATACCTGTTAACATTAATATTAAGAACTCAGATTTTGATAGAATTCTCTTTTCATCATTTTGAACAATATTTTCATGATGACCAATGAAAAAAAAAGTCGTCCTACTTGGCCATCCTTACCTGAGTGCCTCCGTAACTCTCAAAATATTCTTAAGAGGAAGTCCCTGGATAAAATTGTACAATTGAAATATGTAATTCGGGAACCGCTTTACGAAAACAAACGGTTATGATAAATTTAGTGTAGACAAGTTGTGCCCGCGATTTTTTTTTTTTTATGTCATAGGTGGCAAACGAACAGGTGGGTCAACTGCTGTTAAGTGATCACCACCATCCATGCACACTAACAACCCCAGAGGAGTCGTAAGTGCGTTGCCATCTTTCGGAGGGAAGGGTTAGGGGAGGGAAAAGGAGAGGAGAGAGGAGGGGAGATGGGTCTCCGGCGCTCTCACTGACCGAACGAAACGCAACAATGCAAGCACTGTTACTTCACGTCGGTTTTCTATGAGAGGGTGGTACTACCCCGGGCGAGTCGACCCATTCATGCTGAAACCAATAATAGTTTCAGCGTGGCTCTACCACCATTATCGTCTGCGTGGAAACGTTATGTAATAAACAGTGAATAATAAAAAAGCCATATGCATGTATTAAGTCCATTTACTTGTCTACTTTCTCTCGTAACTTTTGACAGAGATGCCCGATTTGAATAAAACTAAGACTAAATTATTCTCGAAGATATGCTTTATAAAGGTATGGTTTTATTGTGAACCTTGTACTTTAACAATGATTCGTGCTCATACAAACAGACACATAGACAGACACTTCTAAAAATGATCGAAATGAGTATAACTCATGTTTATAAATGAACGCTACGGTAATTTGCTGTAGCTCGTGATGAATAACCATCGGTGTTAAAAGCGTTAAAACCCAGTTATTTCACTAACTGAATGATTAAGGCCCGGTTAAAACAAGTTTTAAATTAAAATTACATAAAACAAATAATAGAATTCAAACGTGTTTAATTAGCCATGTTAATGTATATTCACCCGGTTAAACCACCCAGTGGACTGAATAAAACGGACGATAACTGGGATTTAACCCACTAATATGTTTTAACCCAGATTCTTACCGATCACTAACGGTAGCAGCAAATACTGAACTGGGTCACTTTTCGGTGTTAAACGCTGTAATCATTTACGTGGTGTTGTAATACTTATAATTTGTTTCTACGTTGGTTTGTGTAACTCTGTCCGCGTCGTTAAAAAAAAGTTTTTTCTTCTTTCAACCCCGTGGATTGTGCAAAACCATAACCGTGTTATTACAAAAAAAGTTAAATACGTATTAAATACTTGGTTTAAAAAAGATTCCTAATAAATGCACCGCGCTCTCCCGAGGCAAGTTCGCGTTATCCTTTTTCACAAGTCTAACCTAACGTAAGCGAGACAAAAGAGCAAGATGGCGAACATTCAGCGACCGCGGTGCATTTAATATGAGACCTTTTTAAAGCCAGGGTTCAATACGTGTTTAACTTTTTTCTAATAACACCGTAAGCATTTAAACCCCATACACACTCTTGTAGACCCTATTATGCACTGGTCAAGAAGACTTGGCAACATAGGTTTTTTTTAAATGCCGTATTTATTACAACACTAGCTTCTGCCCGCGACATCGTCTGCGCGGAATTGTTACTATAGGCTAACGCTAACTTTAACTCGCGACTTCGTTTACGTAGAAGGTGAATATATTTTTAAATAATACGTACGTTAACGCCGATTTTGAAACAATTTTCATCGGTGCCCCGCCCCTATTGGTCTTAGCGTGATGTATATGCCTATAGCATTGCTCGATAAATGAGCTACCTAACACTGAAATAATGTTTCAAATCGTACCAGTAGTTTCTGAGATAAGCGCGTTCAAGCAAACAAACTCTTCATCTTTATAATATAGATTTAAAATACTTGAACAACAACAAATTATGTAATGTAAAACATCCGCCATTTTGAGAACTGGGTCTTAAAAAAACACTTTACATATTGGTAACTTTTATAAAACTCCTATAAACGTTATTTCTCCCTATTGAGGCAAATCTGTGAGGGAAACAACGACGGATCCGGTGCGGTTAGCAAACAATTTGCTGTCGTATCTAGGTCAGTCTGAAACAAATAGGTCACGGCAATTCGTTTATAAAAAATACATTAATTCTACAAGTACCTGAGAAAGTATTTTTATGACATAAATATTGTGTCGATTCCATGAAAGTATGAACGGATATAACATAAGATCTATTGTTTTTTTAAATTCCTTGCAATTCAAGGTGCTCTGTATACAATCGAAAAATAATAACTCAGGTAAACGGACTAGGACTAGGTAATTTAAATTAATGTAAGAATTTATCGATAAGAATAATTCTTTTTTTTTTCGATGAGACTATCTTCGCATATATTTCGATAGACCTAGCATGGTATTAACAGCTTCACCGGACTACTAAAAATAATACAACAGATTAATTTTCTTTAAATATGTGTTTTTAAATAGGCCACGTTTTTTTAATGACCCAGCTAAGTCTAGATAGCTGGCTTCGTTAGCTACCATACTCCAGTTGAAAATATGTCACCAAGTGCCTGCAGGTGTTCCGGCAGCTGCATTTGAGAACTAGTTCTCCCTCGGCTAAACGTGTAAACATATCACCCATTAAGGTCACATCGTCAGTTAACAAAAAAATGAAGATCACTACCAAACAACACAGTAAAGCGAAAGTTTAAAAAAATATCCGGTGAAGCTGTTAAGACCTTGCTTGGTCAATAGCGTAGTAAGTTCAAAAAAAAAAATTTAAAAATATCAAACACTAGCTGACCCGTTTCCACTTCATTGGGCGGTAATAGACGTTATCAGCGTACAACTTTTCTGGAACTCAATCATATATCTCTCATCGTTAAGGCAGCGTTCGTAAGAAACGTTTTCGTTCGACCATTTTTTCTCCGACTCCCCAGATATTACCCCCTACAACCTCACAAACTTTACCTCTTTATAATATTAGTATAGATAATATAATTAATTAATAGCTTCTGCCTGCGACTTCGTACGCGTGGAATGGTTATTTTGCGCTAAGACGCAGCGGAAGCTCTGAAAAGGAAAAAATACCCCGATTTTGCAACATTCTTCATTGCTGCTCCGTTCCTATGGTTCTTAGGTTGATGATTACATATCATAGCTACAGCCTATAACCTTCCCCGATAAATGAGCTATATAATACTGAAAGAATTCGGACCAGTAGTTCCTGAGATTACCCCTAACAAAATCACAATCTTTACCTCTTTATAATATTAGTTTAGATGTACTACTTACTCCCGCCTACATCATAACAAATAGTATATTTTCGAACTTTTTTGACGGTTTTAATTAAAAAACCCCGTTAAATGTCAAATCATTTGATAAATTCTTTTTAGGGGCAATTTACTCTTGTACATTTTAAATTGATTTGCCTTTTACCTGACTTTGCAGAGAAGATTCATGTTTTTCGATTTTCTACGGATTATATGAGGTGTCGTTAGATTCGTCTTAATTATGGGAGTAATATAATATTTGTGAATTAACAACAGGAGAATGGATGAAACTAAGTTTTTATACTTTCAATTGAACAGCTTGGCCATGAGCAAACTAACAACGTGTTAGTGGTAGTTCCATGCAGGGCTAGAGTCAAATTTGAGGTAAGGCAGCATTGGTTACAGGTAGGGTGGAAGTAAAAAATTTATCATAATCGATCTGCCTTCGAATGTCACAAACTGTGGCATGTTCGGAAAAGTTCTTAGATTTTGGTGTTTTTAAGGTAGGGCATTGCCCCACAATGAAGCTACGGCCGTGATTCAATGAGACAGCAGATACAAAAACAGAACAGAAACCAAATCAGAGTCTAAATTTATTGAAAGAAATTAAACTTTATAACTAAACAACTATATTTCTGTGATCTTGTGATCTTCAATTCAGTACGACAACACAAATATTTGCACACTCGTAAAACGCAAAAAGACGATCTTAATTATAGTGACTTCTGACGACGCACTAAAATGGCTGTAATAATATAAAATAATCAATTATAACAAAAGACAACAGGTCACTTTATTTAGACCATACGATTAAATAAAAAATCACTAAATTTAATTATATACAGTAATTGTTAAAATGAACCGTGCGACATCTATTATCCTAAATCAAATATCTTTCTTCCTTACAAATGTGAAACATTCACATGCATCGCGTAACAAGTAGCTGAAATTTTATTGCAATCGAATGGAAGGTACAGGAATGCGTAAATGTACTGTATATCTATATATTAATACGTGAAGCCCAAACTTTGTATCCCTTTTTGAGAGAAATGCGCGAACGGATGAACGTGAAACTTGGCATAGTTAAAGTTTATATGGAGGAGAAGTGCAGAAAGCTATTTATTTGATATAAAATGCATTAGAAGTACATTAAATTAATTAAAATATGCATTACTCACACTACTGCTTCAATTTTACACAACATATACACACATGTAAATAAAAAAGACATTTTGACATCTGTCAATAAAGGACTTCAAAAAAGGTTGTGAAGGAGGTTGCTATGCTCGACTGTATGTATTATTTTACTCTTACGTTCCAATTACCCTTTTTCATTCTACATTCAACAATGATATTAACCCTAATAAAATTCAAACTTAAAAAAATCAATGAATTATGGTCTAATGTCGACCGCTGGGCACCCACTAGTTAAAATAAATAATCTACAAAATGTATATGATAGCTAGATAATAAAACTTGGCATATATGACTTTTTGAAACGCATCAATGAACTCCATTTAAATACTAGGCCGTACGGGTCGATTATTAGAAAGTTGTATAATAGTTCATTTACCAACCGTAAGCAAACACTTAGCGGTGTCATTACTACGAAGTTTCTACATGAGACAATCGTTGGTGTTTTGTACTTTATAGGTTTTTGTGAAAAAAAATTGTGTCGATGTCTTGGAACAATAATAAAATACATTTTAAATACATTCACTCATCATCGCTAAAGTACTGTGTTCACGATAAATCACCCTATATAATCATAAAAATAACCTCGAGTAACATTTAGTCTTGGTTTCATTCTTCGATCAACAATAACTAGATAAAGGGTCGGCACGAAAAATACGTCTCGGTAAATAAGAGCTCACTTGAAATGTGTGCCCTTATTTTGTTTAATTTGTTTGAAACACAGCCAATGTAAGCCCATTTCACATACCGCAGTGTATTCAAAAGATGCAAAAAATAATACCCGAGAAAGCAATTTAACGGCCGGAGTATCTTACTTTCGCTAAATACATATTGAATAAGTTATATTTTAAGCTTTCCTTCATCTCTCCTCATAACACGCCCATACCATGCTAACCTATTACTCCTTAACTTCTCTGTTACTGGTGCTATTTTCAAACTTCCTCTGATATATTCATTCTTATCCATTCTAGTTACACCACACATCCACCTTAACATTCGCATCTCTGCCACATGTAGTGTCACATAATCATAAAACATATCCTCGAGTATCATTTAGTCTTGGTTTCATTAAAATCGGTTCACTCTATCAAAAGTTATTGTAATTTTAATGACGACGCGACTTAAGTACGAGAGAAACGTAGATAAGTAAATTGGATTTAATTGATTCATACGATTATATTAGTTACTGTTCTTTTACATTAGGTTCCACACGGATGGAGTCGCGGGCACAGCTGGTTATTTCTAATTTCGTTATTTTACCTATAAACGTTTAACTGTCGCGGAATAGGTTCTTCAAACGTAATTTGTAATCTTTTAGTACGAGAAGAAGGCACATGGCCACAAATTACTAGTAAGACTTATTTCCAGCACCCCATTTAACCTGTTTTGGAACAGATGTCCATCCAACCCTTTCGTTGTTGAAATGTATCGTTCGTTTGAGAACTCGGTTATTACGTACTTGGACTGTTAACCGTTCATAAACGGTCCCTAGGTGAAAGATTGCGCCGGCGAATTATTTTTTTCTCTTTCATTAGAGGGCTTTAATCGTTCTCGGAGTTTTTCTCAACTTTATTTTACAGTTCTGTTTGATGATAAAAATGCGTTAAAAACCGAGTGTGTTGCCCACGAATCGCGATTTAGAGAAATCGGTTGACAAGGTTACAGTGAATTACATAAAGTTTGGGGTCGTCTATTAATGACGTGAGGCGTTTTTGAGGAATTTTTAACGCCCCTCCTCCGTGGAGAGATCTCATGAGATTTATATCGACCGCCTTCCATTCCCTGCTAATCTCACGTGAGATTCAAAATATGTATGTTGAGTATAAATACGTTATATTTATTCAAAGAAGGGCAATTTTTTTTATTATTACTTATTTTACTGTCATTATATTTACATAACATTTCGATATATCCAACTAAATAACTTTACATAATATATTCACGGATTTTAATATGATCTAACAGAATTGTGCCAGATTTCAGCAATATTTTAATCTATAAACAAGTTTTACTTTAAATTAATCTGATTTTCTTACATTTCTATAGTAATTTTTGCCCAAAAAAATTACGTAATATTTGCCAGAATCCCCTCCTCTTCCCCACGTGACATTTGGTGAGTTCTGATTTGAACCCCTCCTCCTTTGAAACTCTAGGGTAATATCCATATATCTAGATGAAAATGAAATATTTTGCTATTTTTGAGTTACTAGGTTGAATAGGCTGTCACGAATTGGGTCAGGGGTCATATTGAAAAAGGCGTTTCCATTTTGCAGGTTGTGACTGACCGAACGGTAAACATAGTTAGTCACAGGTGAACGAACCGTTGTATTAGACGCAAAAAGCTTCACGTTCGTTTACATGTCTCGATGCGTCATCAGATTTCAGCGATGCGATATCTCAATGCAGACACTCGAGAATACCATTATTTTGGTGGCATTTCGAAAGATATGGACTGCCTTAAAAGTCGATGTTTGGATGAAAATTGTTAAGATGACTGTTGCTAATTCCATAAACGCTATCCACATTTTTTCCCTTGGTTATGGCACGGTGTGACTGACGCATCTGCCAGTGTCTTGTTTTATAAGTACACAATGGGTACTAAATTATATAGTTAGGGAAAGCATCACGAGTTAAAAAAAGAAAACAGAAGTCTTTGTAAAGGAACAAAGTAGCTATGCAATAATTGAAGAAAAGGATAATTATCCGATACGAAATATATATGAGTTATTGAGGTATGTATGCTTGGTACACAACTCATATATGTATGAATTCATACAGCTTAAGAAGCTTAGGTTTGCTCAGATAAGTCGTGAATTTCATGTATCAGGCAACAGCCCAAGCCGAGGTGTGCCGTGCACCCTTAAGCTAGATGTCAAATAAAATCGGTTGAGTGTCTTAAGCGCTTGCCTTAGTAGTCCGGTGACGCTGTTAAGACCATGCTAGATCAATAGCGTAGACAGTTGGAAATAAAAGAAAAGGATAGAAGAAGCTAAATTCTATTATTACTCGTCGTTGTATATAAAGCTAGTGTATGAGAAATATCTATATTAAAAGTATTACGTATGGCAGCATATTAGAAGGTATAGCTACCAAACTTCATACTCTTAATATATATATTTATCATACACAATAAAATTTAGCAATGTGTCGAAAATCAGTCAGAGATTATTCCTTTTCTTTTAAGTTTAATCTCCAAAGAAACCCTATCGTTAAATGAACACAGTCTCTGCTATTTTTAAAGTGCCGTATCTACTGAACCATAATAAGTAACTGGTTGGAATTTCGATTGCGTATTCTAACACATTATAGGGTGTTGGCCATTATGGCATTATATACACACTGAGAATTGAAAAAAGGAACGTCATTGTCACAATTTTTCCTCTAAGTCAGTTTAGTCGATATAATATAGTCTACATTGCGAAATTCATATTTTATTTTAACATTTACTATGTTGAACATCCAAAAAATTATAATAATTGTCAACGGTTTTTTTTCTAACGGAAATATAAGCCTTAAACTTATTTCATCTTTTTTTCTTAATACATAACATAAACATATCTGTCGGTATGCGACTTCATCTCGTAGTTGGCAAATTTTCCCGCCACACAATCTACATATACATACAGTCTATATGTACATGTGTATATCGATGTAACACCTTTAACCCCAAACACATGAAAATAGAATAAACAACGGTGACTTAACAATAAAGGCGGAGCTAAATAAACGAAATGGACCGCACCTTAGACCTTCCTGCTTTATAATAGATCAAACGCACCCATTAGAAAGGGGATGTAGGAAACAATTTAAGGTATATTCAATGATAATCCATGAATTGAACGTACTAAATCATTTATACATGTTAATAAATATTAACACCACCAAATAAAATATAGCGTAGGCATTAATCATACTATCCCCAAGCTTTTTTTCGAACTGACTACGCTATTAGCCTGACGGGCCTTCACAACTTCATCGGACTACTAAGGCGAGCGCTTAAGGCACTTCGCCGCTTGGCAACAAGCTCAAGGGTGCCAGAATGGCCGAGCCTCGGCTTGGGTTGTTGCCTTGAATGCAAGTTCGCGATTCTATCTAAGTTAAACTAAGCTATCTATTCATACATACATACACACAGGTGTACCGGCATGTGAGCCTCATGAATTCAAACGTCTATTTCGTTACTAACGACTAGGTATACCAAACTGCCGCATTCTGGCGGCGGGCGTGGGAACGGACTTATCGCTGTGGAGCGTGGTTTAGGCCATGCTCGGCAGCGAACAGGCTTGGCGAGCAGTGGCCTCCTGCGAGGAGGTCATCTCGCAGAAGGAGGAGGCGGATAGGGCCCGCGAGGCAGACCCTCAAAGTGGCTCTCTCCACTTTAGTCAGGCGTTTAGGAGGTCAGGCGGGAAGAGGCGGCGCTTTGCCCAACTGACGGACGAGGGGGGGCGGCTCTACAAGGTTGATTAGCTTGAACGATCCCTTGCCCTTCCCCCACAAAACGGTCTGTCCGTATACCGTGGGGGTTTAGTCCGTGCGACTCGGACATAACCCACCCTCTCCCCCGGAACGGTGGCGAATCCATAAGGAATTTCCCCACGTTAAAAAAAAAAAGGTATACCAAACTAACCCAGTCGGCCAAAATTAGTTGCAGTCGCTACACTGTATACAATGTCGTAGTTAGTGGATATAAACATGTTGGCTGGCTTCTCAAGTCCTTGAGACGAGCTGCTATCAAATCTCCATAGACTGCATTAGTACATATTCATTTCTTCTACACAGAGTATCTTTAGCTTCCATTATTTTAGTACACTCATCGGCCTTCTATTAAATCTAGCAGTATTATTAGTGATCCAAAATGTTAACCAATTCTGCTAAATGTTATTACTGTTCGAGAATTGATTATTGGTAATATATATTCAGTACTAGGAACCAAGTTCTCTATGAAGCTTAACGGCATCTTGATAAATTTAGTAAAATTATTAGTGAACCAACTGTGTTAAGTCAAAAGTTGAAGTTTTATCATGGAAACTGTATTCTAAAATAAAATCAATCATACGGTTTTAATTTAATTGTCTAGTTATGGTGACTGGTGAGGGTAATTACAGTGACATAGTCAGTTTGAAGTTTTTGTACGTAAATCTTATCAATTCACCAATATCGAATATCGAATCGATAATAGAAATCGATCGATCGATGTTGCTGCCTTAGATTGTTTATATTGAACAAAACTATGATGTTCATCTAAATACAGAGTGGGCATTCTGTTAATCTAACAGTAATCCACACTTAATGATATAAATATGAAAATAACTCGGTCTGTTTGTCACCTTTTCAAGATTAGACCAGCCATGCTCAACCTGCAGCCCTCGGGCCGCATGCGGGTCTTTGTAATTGGCCCACCCGATTATACTTTATTTTCAATCATTTTAAATTTCCTACCCATCAGAAAAACTATGAGCACGCTGAATAAATTATATAGATCCCAGATGACCCGAACGCAATGCGTTTCTTATGATATAAGAGTCATACCAAGCTCGTTTTATTGGACAACCATTTTTCACTACATTAATACGTGGTTAATTTGAAATTATGTTTTTTTACTGAATACCTAAATATTTTTTGCGGCCCGCGACACCGTGAATGAAACGTGTTTGTGGCCCGTTTGAAAAAAAGGTTGAGTACCACTGGTTTGGACCAATCGCAATGAAATGTAGAACAAAGATAGTCTGGTACTTAAAAAAGTACATAAAATTTATTCAGTCCTTAATAAAACACTACCCTGTTATGAAAACAAACTATAAAATGTACATATAATCTAAAGTGCACTTTCTCTATCCGATGACTTGACGATATCTAGTATCTCTCATTTTCTACCTAACAGAGTACAACTTACGGTACATTTTAGTTTCACCGGATTATATTAGAGTACAACCTAGTAAATTAATATTGTCGTTAGTGTAATAGATTTTATGAGACCGGACCACTTCTGTATTTAACATCGTTACGGTTGTCAGACGCGACAGACGTTTCCGTTTGCGGTTATTATGGTTGTTTTATATTTGTATTTGGGTCTATCACATTTTAAAGTTGTATTTTAGAATAGTGGTAAATCAATTTCAGCCAATCATGAGACAGAATTTATTTATTCGAGTAAATCCTTATTTGTTTTTGGCTAATTGCCAGCGTTTGCTAATTAGTGTCATTAATGATGTAATGACAAAACATTTTTATTTATTTACGATCATTATATGAAAATTTTTAAAAAATGCTATAAATAGTTTTTTTTTACTAACTTTAAATGATTTATAAAAACATTCGTATTTCCCATTACTAAGAAATATATATTGTTGTAGTTTTGATTCTTGTGGATAGGACCACGCGAAAACTCCTTTGAAGCAGACATAAGGAGGTACCCACACTACGTGACCCATATTTGCCAATTTTTTTAAACACCTCCTATCCCTTGGTGACCATCCGTAGTATATAAGAACACCCTCCCCTCCTCTAGTGTGCACGTAGTAATTTATATATAAGATTTTTAATCATTTTTTGCAAAAATTCGTTTGTCTTTTTTGTATTGCCTACAAGAAATCCTCGTAACCTTTAATTAACGAACTGTACAGTCGATCATATAACGACATTATTGTATCAGTACAAATTCTAGTCAGTTTGCTAGGCGACTGCACTACAAACTGTTCGTTTTGAATGATCCGATTTCACAGTATACGTGCATCAGTTTTGCCACCTGTGAGAATTAAAAACGCTAAATAGGCTGCGCGCAGTCTTTGGATATATATAGAGTGAGTGAGATTTCCATTATAGAAGGTTAACTACTTGACGAAAACTTAAGCAGCACTCCCCCTCCAACCAAGCGTGGTACTTTAAAGACATCCTTTACCCCCCTTAAACTAGTCACGTAGTATGGCTACGTTCCCTCTGCTATAGTGATAGCGTGCCCACGATTGAACCTTGCACAGTATCCATCAATTTTGACTGTTTTAATTTATGCTCAAAATTTATCACATTCATTAACGCGCTAAGCTCGCGTAAGCCGGCAGGTTACGCTGTCTATGAATTTTACTGGATACAAAGTTATTCAATGATACATTACAATAGTGTTACATAGATTTGAATGGACTTAAAATCTTCAGTACGTATGTTAGAGGGATTATTGAGGTTTGTTACAGAAATGTCACCAAAGGGTTAAAGAATCCAAGACAATTTTTATCGCACGTAATCTATCCTTTGCAAGAATGGAATCCGCGATCACTTCTCTTAATTGTTTACTACCAGTCAGCCATAAAGCTTATCATATCAATATATAAAACGGATTTAAATACTAAATGAAAACGTATTACGTTCGAATCCTACATGTAATAAATCATCAAGATAATACTGATTTATTTCAATACGAAAATATGAATAATTGATGAAGAAGATATCCGTTTCAGCGATTACCGCGTCGAACACATCCGACTGAACCACAGAATAGATAAGTACAGATAGTCAACTTGGAGGTACTATTTATTTTGCCCCCTCACATAAAGATACGCCTTCATCGAACAATCCCAGAACAAGTTAGATCAGAGCATCTGGTAGCATTCCGATATACACGTATTCATTTGTGAATTATGCAATTTCGATTGTATGGTTCACAAATGTATATATGTATGAATAGCTTAGAATAGTTAGCTAGGACAGACGCGTCTTTTTCCAGGTAACAGCCCAAGCCGAGGTGTGCGTGCACCCTTGTGTATGTTACCTAAAACCCAAATCGGTTGTGTGCCTTAAGCGCCAACCTTAGTAGTCCGGTGAAGCTGTGAAGACCCTGCCAGATCAATAGCGTAGTCAGTTCGAGGAAAAAAAAAAGCATCTGATAGATTTGATGATTTTCGAATAAAGTCGAACGTATTCACACATTTATTATTAGCACCTCAGGTGGAAAATCAGAGGGACTATACTTATTAGTTCGTATAGCAAAATCTATTATGTTTAAAAGAAAGTTCATCGGCATGTTTGGCACATTTAGTAGCATGCCGCTATTTTAAATATATGATATACTATTTTTGAGTAATTGCACTCTTAAGTAAAAATGTAGTGTTACTACGAAATCATCAGAAAGAGGAATCAAATCAAAGGTATCAAAGTGTACATTCTGTACATTACTTGTTTTGTGGTTCTGTTAGACCATGACCCAGTTTGTCTTTAGCGTAGATACTCTCGTATAACATGTTATACTTTTTTAGACAATTTTAATATTACTTCCCTATCTCTTTGAACAACAGCAACCGTGCCAACAAATTTTTGAAAACCCGACAACATTACTTGTTATTGTGCGGAAATCTAAATATATAAAAATCCAGTTTCATGTTTGCACTACAAACTGTTCGTTTTCAATGATCCGATTTCACAGTATATGTGCATCAGTTTTGCTACCTGTGAGAATAAAAAACGCTAAATACGCTGCGCGCGATATTTGGATATATATAAAAAAGAGTAACATTTCCATTAGAGAAGGTTGACTACTTGACGAAAACTTAAGCAGCACTCCCCTCCTTGCGACCAAGCGTGGTACTTTAAAGATATCCTTTACCCCCCTTAAACTAGTCACGTAGTATGGCTACGTTCCCTCTGCTATAGTGATAGCGTGCCCACGATTGAGTTGTACGTTTCATCAGTTTCGAACAGATGGCGCTTTAAATTAGTTTGCTGACTGAAAACTGTAGGACCGACTGTTATAGATATCTCATAGATGGCGCCACGTTATAATTTTGAATGTCCTAGCCACAGCAACGCGTGGTTGGGTCAGCTAGTTATTCTATATAATCTAAAACTACATTGTACAGTAGTGTTCAAAATTGGTTATTTCTGTACACAATTACATGCGAATGGAGAAGTAACAGTTGTGCCAACGGCGTGTATTCTGTAAATGCAATTGTGTATTATCTTTACTTACCATCTTAAGAACTTGATTACTTGAAGTCTTCTGACCTATTGTTTTGTAAGAGCTCGCTGTTAAATATAATGTAACCGGCCAGATTGCCAGGGGTTATGTAATATCGCCGTAAAAACTATTCTTTCATAACATTTTTTTGTTTTATGTACAAAATTACTTTTGCCTCGGAGTAATAGCATCTTATTACGAATAGAGGTCGTCCTGTGGGCGAAATTCACGAAGAGGTACAAAGCTTTTTCTTTAAGTATAGATATATCGAATATATATTTTTTAGAAGTGATATTTCCTATCTGCGGTCTTAAAAATTCTGATCGGCATCCTTTTTGTGCGACGAAAAGTGATGGGAGTAAACACTGTGTCGGGTAGAGGGTTGAAAACACCAATTCTCGATTACTGAAATTAAGCAAAATGGGCGCGGTCAGTACTTGAATGGGAACACCGCATGACACCGCCTTTTGTTGTACTTTTTAAGTTAAAATATACCCCTGTAACACAAAAGTTTCACTTATATCGTGAGTCTTTTTTTTTGTTTACCGAAATGGTAATAGTTTTTACCATATTGAGTATTGTACAAAAATTGTAGATTGTAGACGTAAGGAACGTCGTCGTCAAGAATAGTCTTATAAATGAAGGCTTATGAAAAAAATACTAACCCTCTCCAATGTTATAATACTAAAGCTTATTCATAGCAATAAAGAAATGAAAAGAATCTGTTTACAAACAAATGAAGGAGATGTAGTTGTCTATGCCTATTTACGCTTAGAATAGTGATAGTATATATCGAAATTGGATCATAATTCATTAATTTTTCAATTTTCAATATTATGGAGAAAAAAAAAACAATTTATTCCAATAAGAATTTTTGCTAATAGCAAAGTTCGTTAATAGCTACTAAAAAAGAAAATCGGTTCAAAACAGACGAGAAAACAATAATAAACTGATTTCTTGTCGTCCATTTATAGATGCTTAGTATTTAGCGTCCGATATGAAATATATATAAAAGTTGTTGAGTTATGTATGCTTGGTACACATATATGTTTCAACAACTTATATATGTATGAATAGTTAGCTTAGGTTAGCTTACATAGGTCGCGAATTGCATGTATCAGGCAACAGCCAAAGCTGAGGTGTGCCGCGCACCCTTGAGCTAGTTGTCAAAATAAAATCGGCTGAGTGCCTTAAGCGCTCGCCTTAGTAGTCCGGTGAAGCTGTTAAGACCTTGCTTGGTCAATAGCGTAGTCAATTCGAAAAAAAAAGGATTTAGCTTTAAAAAAAATCGATGAAATAATCAAGAAAGTAAAGGTAAATCAAGAAAACTGCGTTTGGACAAACTGTTGCCCAGTAGTAACGTGTTTAGGAGTCGAAAACATTTTTATAGGCACTTTAACTATAAATGACAGTACTACAAAACTTCCTTATAACCTTACAAATTACATTGAAGTGTGTGTGTTAAAGAGGGAATTCAGAGTATTTATTATATAGGCACGCTAAAATACATGGAAGCAAACGGTTAATAATTCTAAAACGGGATCTTAAATGTTTATAAGTGCTGTTAGCGGACTTAAAAGAGGGCTGTTACGATGTTCGTCCGTGCATCCTTGGCAGAGAGCCAGGGTGCCTTTGCCGTGTTGGCTAGTGAAGCTCTTTTGCTGTCTATGGTTAGTGTTCTAATTTTAAATGTGAAACTATAAAGTTTTCCGATGCGTCGTTTTTCCTGTGTTGTTTTTATTTTTAAATGCGTCTTTGAGTGACAAATTTCTTTGACAAAATCAAATAAATAGAAAATTTTTGAAAATTGATATAATTTAATGTACAGCCCTTTCGGAAAAAATGTCGAGCGAAAATCATTTTATTTGATATAAAATAACTAATGAAATGCCAAGTATATTCCTTTAATTTCATATTAGCCTCTTGCCGCGACTTCGTTCAAGTGGTATAAGTTGTCACTTTGGGCTAACACAAAAAAATCCGATTTTGAAACATTCTTCATTGGTGCTCCGCTGGTCATAACATGATAATAATACCTATAACCTTCCTCAATAAATGAGTTATCTAACACTAAAAGAAGTTTTTAAATCGGCCCAGTAGTTCCTGAGATTAGCGAGTCCAAACAAACAAACTCTTCAGCTTTACAATTTTATTATAGACTATATCAAACTTTGCATTTCGTTAAAACATACGTGATTTGGAAACTTTGACTATAACAGTCGTGTATTATGTGTATTACCACACAAACCTTGAACAAAGTATGTTAAAAATCTCTGAACTAGTTTCGTTTGCATATTCCGTTGCTCCACTTACTTCCTTCGTCTGCTGATGCTATTTTTACAGGAAGCGGTACAATTCAGTACGTTATAATTACGCTGTGGATGTGAACTCGTGATATTTGGCGATCGAATGGTCAAAAATACTTTAGGACTGTGTGCATAAAATCATTTTAAATTGTATTTGGATCGGCTCTTGTTACACACTTGTCCCGCCCTGATTATAAAAAAATCCTTGACAAATTATATACCAAAACGTTCTTCATGAATCACTTTATCCACTGGTGAAAACCGCTTGAAAATCCGTTCAGTAGTTTTTGAGTTTATCGCGAACAGACAGACAGACGTGGTAGGGGACTTTGTTTTATACTATGTAATGATGTTTTATATGATAAAGTCATAAGAAAACACTGATGAAAATTTGCATACATTTATGAATTGAATTATTCTATACTAACTGTGCCCACGACTTCGTCTGTGTGGAAACTTATGTAAAAAGCAGTGATTAATAAAGTCATCTGAATGTATTAAGTGTATTTACTTGTCTACTTTTATCTCGTGTTTACGCCGCGTCATCGTTAAAACTACAATAACTTTTGAAAGAGTACATAGTACCCTCCTCCTTTTTCGAAGTCGGTTAAAAAAAGTCCTTTGTCAGCTTATCTGTTCGCGATAAAGTCAAAAACTACCATTTTCATGCTGTTTTCACCAGTAGATACAATGATAATTTATGGGGAAGGTTTAGGTATAATTTGTAAAGGTTTTCATTTTATTATCCGGGCGGGACAACGTCTTCCGAGCCCGCTAGTTATCTGCCCGTAAAAGTCCCGTGAAAGTCGGTCCAATCAATTAGGAAATAGTAGGATATTGCGGACGAAGTGTGACACGCTCGGCTCAGGCGGAACGTGACAATGAGTCATGCTTATTCGTGCGTGCAGCCGGCGTTCTTCGTTTTATAAGACGTTATCACGTCAAAAACATTTATCCTAATTAATATAAGAAATGCGAAGGTAAGTTTGTTTGTTACGTTTTCACGCCTTAGCTATTCAACTATCATGAGATTTTTCATGCCTTTTTCGCACTTTTCATTTAAAAACGTGCTGTTCCTAAAGCATAGTATAAGTCCATATCAACGCGAACGAAAACGCGAGCAAAAGCTAGTTTTCTATAAACACGTTCTCAATAATATAAAATGAATAAATATTTTTTTATTAATGAAGTTCTAAATTAAACACTTAATACATTTGTTTTCATATTTCTAGGACATTAACTTTTAGTATTTCTCAAATGAGATCATGGACATTTATTTACTATTAAACGTATTGCGTTTAATATTTTATATTGCGTATTTAACGCATAATGTGTATATAATTAAATAAATAAAACACTTTCAAAAAACTATTCACGATCATTCAAATTTGTCGTGAAAATCAACAGGTACAATATAAGGCATTGTGTTCACATCAGTAGTGATAAGAGATCCATAGTAATATTTTCCAGCATAAGTGCCAATAATTAGGAGATGACGGAATTCAAACTATTTAAATTTAATTAAAATATAATTCTGTATTCCATTGAATACTATTATTATTGAATATTCAAGTGGAATCCAAATATCACTTATCGGCTGACGATGACGAAAAATATCTCGAGGAAACCTAAAGAAAGACCTGTACGGTATGTTATAATATAGTACTAGCTGACCCGTGCAACGTCGTCTGCATCGAATCGGTTTTGTAATTATTTACGACATCACATTAGAAACCTCAAAAATAACAGCATTTTTCCACTATTTAATGGATGTTATTATACATATAAACCTTCCTCTTCAATCACTCTATCTCTATTAAAAAAACCGCATCAAAATCTGTTGCGTAGTTTTAAAGATTTAAGCATACATAGGGATATAGGGACAGAGAAAGCGACTTTGATTTATACTATGTTGTGATTAAGTATGAAAATAAATAAATATCTCGGCGTTGAAATTGGCCAATACGTTAAGACTTGGCAAAATGCATACCCATCTCTCGGGAAGTGACCTAAACTCGACGGTGAAAAGTTTACTGGCTGTTATTCCAATAGAACAGTTACGTTGTAGCTCGAAGTGATCGAAATTAAATGAATCGTTACATTTGAAAATTAGCTAAATCTTAGTTTAGCAGCTTAGTTTTAATTGTTCATATAACGTGTGCGATTTTTTTAAGATTTCCTGTTTTTATACACCGAGAATGAAGTTCAAATTTTGCCGCTCATAAGGTTTTTAGTTTGTTTTTTCATGATCCTCCTATTTTACATGTACCTACAAAATTTGTAGATCTTGAAAAGTAACGTAAAATATATGGAACGGCTATAATTGGAATTAGCTCATCTAGAAATTTCGACTCCTTTAAGCGAACCACCGTGAAACTATTGAAATAGATTAAAATGTAGCGATTAAGTGTAACAAACGTCTTGAGATACAATCCTCAATAAAATCTAAATAGAAAAAAAATGTATTATATTTAGGCTTTTAACTTAATTTTTATATATTTTGTCTGAATATTTAATTTCTACATAAATGTGTAGGCTCTCATATGTTGTGCATGTTAGTTTCACATGCAGTAGGTTACGGGTCGGTGGTACCTGCACCGGATCGCACGCAGGGAGCGTGGAGGAAGCAGCGCCACATTCTGGCGGCGGCCGTGGGAACGGACTTATCGCTGCCGAGCGTGGTTTCGGCCATGCTCGGTAGCGAACAGGCTTGGCGAGCGATGACCTCCTTCTGCGAGGAGGTTATCTCGCAGAAGGAGGAGGCGGAGAGGGCCCGCGAGGCAGATCCTCTACGTGGCCTTCTCTGCCAAAGGACGACAGGCGGGAGGAGGAGGCGCTTCGCCCAACTCCTCCCGCCACCGTAGCCGGACCTGAGGGGGGGCAGCCGGTGTGTGCCCGGTCTGTCCCTCTATAGGTAGGAGCCCGGCGGTCACCTTCCGCCGGGCGGACCGTGGGGGCGGCTCTACAAGGTTGATTAGCTTGAACGATCCCTTGCCGCCCCCACAAAGCGGTCTGTCGGTACACCGTGGGGTTTTAGTCCGTGCGACTCGGACATAACCCACCCTATCCCCTGGGAGGGTGGCGTATCCATAAGGGATTTCCCAAAGTTAAAAAAAAAGGTTACATTAGTAACAACATCACTGTGTCGACGTCAACAGAAATTGTTATTTATTGTAACCAGTTTTGTGAAATAATAAAAAAAAGAAATCCTCGTTTTTTTTGGCCGCTCTGAATACAGCCGTATGTTCAAAGTTCTGCGTGATATAGTCAAGAGTCAAATAAGAAAACTAAGTTAAAATACTATTATAGGAAGCCAAAATGTGCATTTATTTATTCTCAAGTTGTGTCGATATTATACGTATAAATAATAAGTAATTATACCTAAATTTGTATTCTACGCCTATATTCAGAGCGGTCAAAAAGTTTGGTGACTTAAATAAATAAAACACTTTCAAAAAACTATTCACGATCATTCAAATTTGTCGTGAAAATCAACAGGTACAATATAAGGCATTGTGTTCACATCAGTAGTGATAAGAGATCCATAGTAATATTTTCTTAGCATAAGTGCCAAAAATTAGGAGATGACGGAATTCAAACTATTTTAAATGAATTAAAATATAATTCTGTATTCCATTTAATACTATTATTATGGAATGTTCAAGAGGAATCCAAATATCACTTATCAGCTGACGATGACGGAAAATATCTCGAGGAAACCTAAAGAAAGACCTGTATGGTATGTTATAATATAGTACTAGCTGACCCGTGCAACGTCGTCTGCATCGAATCGGTTTTGTAATTATTTACGACATCACATTAGAAACCTCAAAAATAACAGCATTTTTCCACTATTTAATGGATGTTATTATACATGTAAACCTTCCTCTTTAATCACACTCTCTATTAAAAAAACCGCATCAAAATCTGTTGCGTAGTTTTAAAGATTTAAGCATACATAGGGATATAGGGACAGAGAAAGCGAGTTTGTTTTATACTATGTAGTGATTAAATATGAAAACAAATAAATATCTCGGCGTTGAAATTGGCCAATACGTTAAGACTTGGCAAAATGCATACCATCTCTCGGAAAGTGAACTTAACTCGACGGTGAAAAGTTTACTGGCTGTTATTCCAATAGAACAGTTACGTTGTAGTTGGAAGTGGTCGATATTAAATGAATCGTTACATTTGAAAATTAGCTAAATCTTAGTTTAGCAGCTTAGTTTTAATTGTTCATATAACGTGTGCGATTTTTTTAAGATTTCTTGTTTTTATACACCGAGAATGAAGTTCAAATTTTGCCGCTCATAAGGTTTTTAGTTTGTTTTTTCATGATCCTCCTATTTTACATGTACCTACAAAATTTGTAGATCTTGAAAAGTAACGTAAAATATATGGAACGGCTATAATTGGAATTAGCTCATCTAGAAATTTCGACTCCTTTAAGCGAACCACCGTGAAACTATTGAAATAGATTAAAATGTAGCGATTAAGTGTAACAAACGTCTTGAGATACAATCCTCAATAAAATCTAAATAGAAAAAAATGTATTATATTTAGGCTTTTAACTTAATTTTTATATATTTTGTCTGAATATTTAATTTCTACATAAATGTGTAGGCTCTCATATGTTGTGCATGTTAGTTTCACATGCAGTAGGTTACGGGTCGGGTGGTACCTGCACCGGATCGCACGCAGGGAGCGTGGAGGGAGCAGCGCCGCATTCTGGCGGCGGCCGTGGGAACGGACTTATCGCTGCCGAGCGTGGTTTCGGCCATGCTCGGCAGCGAACAGGCTTGGCGAGCGATGGCCTCCTTCTGCGAGGAGGTCGTCTCGCAGAAGGAGGTGGCGGAGAGGGCCCGCGAGGCAGACCCTCAAAGTGGCCGTCTCCGCCAAAGGAGGACAGGCAGGAGGAGAAGGCGCTTCGCCCAACTCCTCCTGCCACCGTAGCCGGACCTGAGGGGATGGACCGGGATGGGTGTGTACCCGGTCTGTCCCTCTATAGGTAGGAGCCCGGCGGTCACCTTCCGCCGGGCGGACCGTGGGGGCGGCTCTACAAGGTTGATTAGCTTGAACGATCCCTTGCCGCCCCCACAAAGCGGTCTGTCGGTACACCGTGGGGTTTTAGTCCGTGCGACTCGGACATAACCCACCCTATCCCCTGGGAGGGTGGCGTATCCATAAGGGATTTCCCAAAGTTAAAAAAAAAGGTTACATTAGTAACAACATCACTGTGTCGACGTCAACAGAAATTGTTATTTATTGTAACCAGTTTTGTGAAATAATAAAAAAAAGAAATCCTCGTTTTTTTTGGCCGCTCTGAATACAGCCGTATGTTCAAAGTTCTGCGTGATATAGTCAAGAGTCAAATAAGAAAACTAAGTTAAAATACTATTATAGGAAGCCAAAATGTGCATTTATTTATTCTCAAGTTGTGTCGATATTATATGTATAAATAATAAGTAATTATACCTAAAGTTGTATTCTACGCCTATATTCAGAGCGGTCAAAAAGTTTGGTGACGACTGTAAAGAGGTTTTAAATCCAGCAAGAAACGTTTAAGTACTCTTTTGTTTAGTTTTATTTCATTCACTCCATCATCTTCTTTTATAACATTTGCTATGTTTTGTGGGATATGAAAATAAATATTTCCTATTTTTCTGTCTACTTAAACAACATATCTATTGACCTTTGACATGTGTATCGCATACTGCAAGTTCAACTTTTATTGATACAACCTTGCGTAGACGCCTGTTATGCACTCAACTCTAATGCAGTGTTGTTTAAATATTATCTATTTTGTTTTCAATTGACGTGTAGATTATAATATGGTGGGCAATATTTGGAATTTTTTTGTTATACTTTCTTACGTCTACAGTTTCCGCTTGATCTTTGACGTACATTTTTTTATGCTTTCGCTAAACTCAAAGATTCGCAAAATACGTATATGGAGATGGGATTTTGCTAAGTCCGCCTAACTACCACTCTCAAAATGAAAATCTGTTGTCAAGCACTTGTCGGTATGTACCGACTGTGCAGCTTGAAACTCTCAAGCTTCAGAGTTGTGTTTAACGTTTTTAGAATCTTAGACCACATCTTTATTTACATTTATAGTCAAATTCTAAAACTTATACGGTGTTATTACAAAAAAAAATCTGTTGCGTAGTTTTAAAGATTTAAGCATACATAGGGATATAGGGACAGAGAAAGCGACTTTGATTTATACTATGTTGTGATTAAGTATGAAAATAAATAAATATCTCGGCGTTGAAATTGGCCAATACGTTAAGACTTGGCAAAATGCATACCCATCTCTCGGGAAGTGACCTAAACTCGACGGTGAAAAGTTTACTGGCTGTTATTCCAATAGAACAGTTACGTTGTAGCTCGAAGTGATCGAAATTAAATGAATCGTTACATTTGAAAATTAGCTAAATCTTAGTTTAGCAGCTTAGTTTTAATTGTTCATATAACGTGTGCGATTTTTTTAAGATTTCCTGTTTTTATACACCGAGAATGAAGTTCAAATTTTGCCGCTCATAAGGTTTTTAGTTTGTTTTTTCATGATCCTCCTATTTTACATGTACCTACAAAATTTGTAGATCTTGAAAAGTAACGTAAAATATATGGAACGGCTATAATTGGAATTAGCTCATTTTGAAATTTCGACTCCTTTAAGCGAACCACCGTGAAACTATTGAAATATATTAAAATGTAGCGATTAAGTGTAACAAACGTCTTGAGATACAATCCTCAATAAAATCTAAATAGAAAAAAAATGTATTATATTTAGGCTTTTAACTTAATTTTTATATATTTTGTCTGAATATTTAATTTCTACATAAATGTGTAGGCTCTCATATGTTGTGCATGTTAGTTTCACATGCAGTAGGTTACGGGTCGGTGGTACCTGCACCGGATCGCACGCAGGGAGCGTGGAGGAAGCAGCGCCACATTCTGGCGGCGGCCGTGGGAACGGACTTATCGCTGCCGAGCGTGGTTTCGGCCATGCTCGGCAGCGAACAGGCTTGGCGAGCGATGGCCTCCTTCTGCGAGGAGGTCATCTCGCAGAAGGAGGAGGCAGAGAGGGCCCGCGAGGCAGACCCTCAAAGTGGCCGTCTCCGCCAAAGGAGGACAGGCAGGAGGAGAAGGCGCTCCGCCCAACTCCTCCTGCCACCGTAGCCGGACCTAAGGGGATGGGCCGGGGGACCCATCTCCTCATTGCACGGGTTCGGCGGACGAGGGGGGGCAGCCGGTGTGTACCCGGTCTGTCCCTCTATAGGTAGGAGCCCGGCGGTCACCTTCCGCCGGGCGGACCGTGGGGGCGGCTCTACAAGGTTGATTAGCTTGAACGATCCCTTGCCACCCCCACAAAACGGTCTGTCGGTACACCGTGGGGTTTTAGTCCGTGCGACTCGGACATAACCCACCCTCTCCCCCGGGAGGGTGGCGTATCCATAAGAGAT
>MU159755.1:88820-107280 GCA_015888305.1 Antheraea pernyi
TAGGTTAGGTTGGGTTAGGTTAGGTTGGGTTAGGTTAGGTTGGGTTAGGTTAGGTTGGGTTAGGTTAGGTTGGGTTAGGTTAGGTTGGGTTAGGTTAGGTTGGGTTAGGTTAGGTTGGGTTAGGTTAGGTTGGGTTAGGTTAGGTTGGGTTAGGTTAGGTTGGGTTAGGTTAGGTTGGGTTAGGTTAGGTTGGGTTAGGTTAGGTTGGGTTAGGTTAGGTTGGGTTAGGTTAGGTTGGGTTAGGTTAGGTTAGGTTAGGTTAGGTTGGGGTGCGATGCCAGAGAGCCTCCACGTTGGCGCACCCCGGGCAACGTCGACCGCTTCTCGGTCGGCGGCTGATCTCTGGTAGGGGGGGGACGCTTTGTCGAGCACTCCTCTGATTAGCAGAGGAGGCGGATGACGGGGCGTTAGCGGGCCCGGCGTGCACTCACACTGCCGTCGGGCGGGCGGGTGCGGCGCTTTTGCCGTATCTGCCTCCGCCAAACTCGTAATCCCGTTTGGAGTGTCGTGGTCATGTCTCGCGGCTCCAAGCGGGACCGAGGGTCTTGGCTTAACCGCCCGGACCACGAGGAAGACAACCTCTATAAAAAATTACCCTAATCCCAAGCGGCGGCGCACCGTGAGGGGATGCGTGGCGGATAGGGAGATCCGTCGCCAGTGCGACCCCCGTCGGAGAAACGGCCGACTCTCTGGCGGGTTACGCTAGGCTTACCCAGGTACAGGGGGCACTGCCTGGGCGGACCGTCTTTCCCCCATACTCGTGGGACAAAAATGTCGAAGAAAATTTCTATTAATTTTAAACCTAGTTTTAAGGATGGGGGGGGGAAAACTCGATCCGCTGCCAAGGCAGTGAAGGTATCGACTGCTGTAACGATGGACGCGGCGGAGGCAGCTAAGGCTGTAGCTATAGCTGGGGCGAAGACTGCCAAGGTTGTTTTGGAGCCAATGCCTAGCTCAAGCCGCAAGCGCGAGCATGAGCTAGCTCCAAACGACGCTAATGGCGCGGGATACGTGGTGCCTAAGGCGTCACGTCCAGAGGATGAGTGGGTCGACGTGGAGGATGATGGGCTTAGTCCGGTGGCCGAGCCGCACGACACTGAAGCCCAAGATCCGCAGCATCTGAAGTCGATCGCGGCCGAATCAGTCGCCAACATCTATAGGGTGTGCAAGAGTTCGGGTCGACTCCAAGGCCCTATGATTAAGGCACTGAAGAGGTCCGCCAGAACCCTTCAGGATGTGCTGACGGTCGCCCTGTCGCGCACCGTCAATGACGAAAATCTGTGCCTTCGAAGGTTGGTGAGATCCCTTCGCAGGGAGATCGCCAACCTCGGTGCGGAGGTACAGGTTTTGAAGGAGAAGGCCGAGTTGGCTGCTTCCCCGCCGAAGCCTCCAACCATGGAGCTCATTACGGGCGAAGTGGTTGAGCTCCCACCGGAGGACCATCCGGAGCCTCCTCGTCGGGGAGAGTCTGGGGTAGTTTGCGCGATCCAGGGACTGGAGCGCTCCTTTCAGCGAACCGCTGAGGAGTTGAGTGCCCGCCTGGTCGTGTTGGAAGACCGGTTGTTCCCGGTAGAGGCTGTGCGTCCTCCCCTGGCAGGGGACCGGCCTAAAACTGCCGTGACAACTGGGCCTACTGCAGGCAAGACGCAAGGACCGAACCAAGTTCCTCGTGCGCGACAAGCCCGGCGTGCTGTAGCCGAACAGGCGAAGAAGGCCGTACCACCCTCCCAGGAGTCTGTCCTGGGAATGGACTGGGCCCCACTCCCTGCCCCGACTGCCCCTGATGCGGCGTGGACCAAAGTGTCCCGCCGCAAAAGAAAGAAGAAGGCGGCGGTGGCGGTGGTTCCATCTGCCCCCACGGCGCCCAAGGCTGTAGCTCCTGCTTCTGCCAAGAGCCGTCCCAAGAGGAAGTTCCCCTCGGTACCGCGCACGTCTGCAGTGGTCGTGTCACTGCAGACCGCAGCGGAGACCCAGGGGATGCAATACAAGGATGTGTTGCTTAAGGCAAAGCAGGAGATAGACCTGCGTAGTCTGGGTATAGAGGGCCTCTCCGTCAGGAAGACGATGACTGGAGTCCGGGTTCTCCGGGTCGCCGGTCCTCAACGCGCAGAGGGCGCTGTTCGCCTGGCGGAGAGACTTCGGGAGGTGTTCTCGGATGCGGTGAGCGTCAGCACGCCGGTCAAAAGGGCGGATGTTCGCATCGTCGACCTTGACGAAACCGTCTCGGTCGAAGAGGTTGTCGCGGCTGTAGCGCAGAGGTCAGAGTGCGAGCCGGCCTTAATTAAGGCTGGCAGCATTCGCACGTTCGGCAATGGAATGGGCAGCGTGCACCTCTCGCTGCCTGTTGCATCTGCGAGATCGCTGGTGGAGGGAGGTCGCCTCCTAGTGGGCTGGTGTGTGGCTCGCGTGCGGCTCCTGGAGCAGAAGCCTTTGCGCTGCTTCAGGTGCTTCGCCGTAGGCCACACTCGGGCTTTGTGCCCGTCGGAGGTGGACCGGAGCGACCTCTGCTTCCGGTGTGGGCAATCTGGCCATAAGGCAGCGGCTTGTGCTGCTCTCAAGCTGCACTGCTCTTTTTGTGCCGCCGCCGGAAGGAGTGCCGAGCACTTCATGGGGGGTGCGACCTGTAGGCCGCCCCCTGTGAAAGGTCGCTTGGCTCCACTGGCAGCGCGACCTCCTCAGAGGTCAACGTAGGCGTTGGGTGGACGTGGGGAGGTTCGCCTCCTACGTTCGTCCTTAAGCCGGACCAAGGGAGATGGGTCGGGGGGCCCGTCTTTCCATTGCACTGGTTCGGCCGTCTGAGAGACAGTCTACGCGTGCCAGGCTGTCTCTCTTTAGCGGGAGGCCCAGGATCTTCTTTCTGGGCCGGCCGTCGGGGCGACATGCGGAGTGCTTCGTCATCCCTTGTCCCCCATCATGGCGGTTGCGGGCACCCATGGGGTTTTAGTCCGTGCGAGTCGGACATAACCCACTCTCTCCCCCGGGAGGGTGGTGTATCCAGTAGGATTTTGTGAAAAAGGACGAACGCGAACTTGCCTCTGGCGAGCGCGGTGGATTTATTAGGAAACTTTTTTAAAACAAGTATTTAATACGTATTTAACTTTTTTGTAATAACACGGCTCAAGTTGAAAAAATAAACTTAATAAGTATGAAAAATATTGCATTTATGAAATGGCAATACAATAAATTTCAATAGAATAACATAAAATAAAACGATATTGTATAAAGTATTCAATAAGTTTCTATACGATTTAATCTACTCAGTAAAATTACTCATGGAAATTTCGCAAGAAATTAGAAGTGTTTGTTGATTTGCTATAATAAAATACGACATGAAGCGATCGAACTTAAACCTGGAATTAGATTAGAATAATTTTACTCGATAATTAAAATTGGACTAAATAACAGTTTGACGATTTTGAGTATTTAAAGGATTTATAGTGTGGAATATGCCCCAACGGTGTGTCAGAAAAAAAATTACATACCCAATTCCTATCAGCAACATCGCAATCCAACTTTTAACTAAATCATGTAATCAGGTGTTCTTTACACCTGTACTTAATTTATTTTTTCTACACACTACGTTTGTCCGACATTGTTTTAGTTAGATGATTAGAAAACTTAGAGTTTTACACACAATTCGGTGACTAAAATGACACACAGCGAAAATATTTTGATCAAAATGAGCTAAAAGTATTTCGTCTAGTACAATATTTGGCAATAATTGAATATCGAAGAAGTAACAAATAAAGAAATATAATTTCTGTGGAATCGCAAATGTAATGATTGTTTGTGTTCAAAGATATTTTGTAAAACATTTAAGGGAATAATGAGTTCAATCGATGGCTGGTAGAAAATGCCTCATGGCATTAAGCTCGCCGGTGTTCTAAACTAAAGGTGCAATAAAGTATTCATTCATGGAATACTTATTGTCAACACAATAATTATTAATTTACTTTTCGCTTAGCTAATAAAGACAACACTATCTATTATCGATAATTTATTCGCTTCACTCAGCGTTCAGCCCTATGCACGAGGGACGCGATAAGCGCGCTTCTGTTTCGCGGTTCTAAATTTAATCCGCTCCCATTTGGAATGAAATTTGTTGCAGCCAGTGCTCCATTTAAGAAATGACTCAAAATATTATTCCATTTCCTTGTTTCTATATTTAAATTTATTTATGATCATTATTGTACTATATGCATTTATTTGTGCAGTTGAAAACAATGTTGCATTTTCGGCAGGTTATTAATTTATTATTTCTTTTTTTTTTCCTCGAACTGACTACGCTGTTGACCTAGCAATGTCTTAACAGCTTCACCAGGATTGTGTGTTTTTTGTTGTTGTGTTTGTGTTTGATTGTGAATGTTATTTGTTCATTCGATGGGTGATAAAATATTAAAAAAAGTATTATGCAAAATGTAGTTGCATTCTATTAAGCCATTTGTGCGTTATCGAAGGGTGAAATAAAGGTATCTTTACATGTATAACATACACTAGACTCGCAACCGCCTGCAACTTCATTCGCGTTAATTACAATATATAAAAATGAATTATAAACTATATCTCTGTGGAAGAACGTAGCTTTCTATTAGTGGACTTATTCTCACAACCATATCAGTAATACCCGATATTAGCACTCAACTAACAAACTTTACCTGCTTATAGATGCACCTGCTTTTGTCCGCGCTTTTGCTTTTCGCTTCGATGTAGATTTGACCTGACCTGGTCGTGAACCTGAAAACCCTAGATCCTATTGTGTACCCCTAACAACCTGCGTGCAAAAGTTCAAAATGGTCAGTTGAGTATTTAAGGGAGTGAAAGCGTAACAACCAAACAAACTCACATACGCATTTATATATTAGTAAGAATAGGAAAACTAAAACATACATCGTTTATAACATCTAATGTTAATGACAATATGACATAGGGCAGTATTGAGATGCATATAAAGCATGCTGAGATGCACGTCGAAAAATAAGTATTCGAATACTGGAAAATTCTGGAACCTACGAATATGGATATCAAGGACGTTCAATAAATAATATCACGTTCGCATTTTAAATAATAGGATGATTTACAAGGCGGCCAGTAATATGTTCACATGCGAAACTTTCTTATCCATTAAACATAACACTAAAATAATGTTAGCTCGTGTCACTCTCTATATTAATGTTAGATGTCGGTTCACTTTCACACGCTACGCAGAAGTATGAAATAATTAAAACTAATAACAAGAAGTGGGAATAATTGTCATCTGAAATTACTATAAATGAATAGTTTTTATGGGCCTAATTATCGAGTGTTTCCTTAACAGATTTCACGCAAAAGGATAGAGAATTAACTGCAAACAAATGAATAAAATTAGTTGGCTGTATACATACATATAATAAATATAGACTCGGGGAAAAATAGGAAAAAAAATCTTTTTACTAAGTTATACCCGCGACAGAAGATGAGGTACTTACAAATTTTCTTCAGTTTTTTATAGTGCTTATAAAAACTATAGTATTTTTTTAATTTTATTAACTTTATATTAAACTAGCCTCTGCCCGTGACTTATGTAATTGCTCTTTTTGGCTAACGCTAACACGCAGCGGAAACTCTCAAGAGGAAAAATAACCCGATTTTGAAACATTATTCATTGTTGCTCCGCTCCTATTGGTCTTAGCGTGGTATATAGCTTTCCTCGATAAATAGGCTATTGTAACACTGAAAGAATTTTTCAAAACGAACCAGTAGTTCCTGAGATTACCCCCTACAACGTCACAAACTCTACCTCTTTATAATATTAATATAGAAGTATATATTAAGATGTCCTGATATTTTTTTAGACAATTACTAAGGTAACAATAAAAAAAAGTAGTTCTATCCAACAGTTTTTGCATGATGAATATGTAGAAGAAGTAGTTAAATGTAGTCTTTAAAACAATCTATTCCGATTTTGATATTCGTAATTTGGTATCGATTGTCACATTTACTCGATTATAAACGACACAGATTAAAACAATTACATACATACAATAAATAATATTTTACGTCTGTGATTTTAAGTAAACATTGTTGAAAATTATGTATTCGAAGTCAACGACCTATAACGCTTCTATTGCATTAGCTATTTACATCCACCGATATAAAATGATCCATGAATATTGTATTCTATATAAACAATACGTACTGTTGAGAGGTGCACAAGTGGCTTCATAATATGGCCGTCGATCGCACGAGAAGCGGCAAGATGACTCAGTTTCGCAATAAAACAGCTTCTTGTATTTTTTATTGTGGAATATAAAATTATGTAATTCTGATGGGTGATTTAATTAGATATGTTACGTATCGCTTCTTGTGTTATCTTTATATATACTATGAATATAATTAAATTACCCAATGTACGTAAGCATATCAATTCAGAACGATTGCACTTATTTACCATTTTTCGTATTTAAAATTGTGAGGACAAGATTTGTACTAAAGAATATAAATTTCGAAAGAATATATATACACATATACAAATAATTACATTTCAACATACGTAAATATGAAAATGTTGGGTTAAAAAAATATTTAAAAAGTGCCTGAGACAGACACAGCAGGGAAGTCTTTGAAAAATATTAACAGAAAGACGTCAAATTGATTTTTTTTATTGTAGCACGGCAAAATGACTGCACTGTGCCTGACACACTATCCATCGCCGGTCGCCGCTGTCATGCCGGTCTGGAAAAAGCTGTATATGCACAGGCTGATTCCGAAACGCGACCCGCAGAAGCGAATCACTGACGGGCTTATTCGCCATATGCACGGTGGTCGCGACCCAGTCGGGCTTCAAAACCCTACCACCCCACTTTCGCCATTGCCTCGTTCTTTACTCTGCAGGGTGCACCACATGCAGGTGAGGTTGGCTTGGGTGTCTCAAGTCTTAAGATCTTATGCGACACCCCTTACACCTATTTGATTTCATTCGGTCTCATTATCTTCGTTAGTACAATCATGCGAAGCCGGGGTGTACAACTAGTGTTACATAAAAATAGATTTATAACCGTTACAAACGATATTTCAAATAATTCTCGAATGTTCATAACCGAAACGCTGTTACGACATTTATTGTTACTATAATATTCTTTTACAATAAATTTCGTTTAGTCATTAGAAAGTTCTAACGTAACTCAATGTTTCGTGTTTCAAATCTGTAACGTATCGCACTTATAAATCAATTTGTTGCACGATTACTACTAATTAAATAGGAAATGAGAAAATAATTCGCATTATTTACAAAGAACTCTCTACTATCTTCTTAATAATATATAAAAATCCAGTATCATAATGTTTGTCCACGATGAACTCCTAAACCACTCAACCGATCTTCATGAAACTTGGCATTAATGTATAATTTGGTCCAACTGATGAGATATGATAATTTATATTTCGATTAATTGCCTCAATATTTTTTTATTACAAATTGAATTATTGTAAATGTTGATTATTGTTATTAATTGTAAGTTTCATTAGGCTCGAACAGATGGAGCTTTAAATTAGTTTGTTGAAAGACAACTTTTGGACCCACTGTTATAGATATCTCATAGATGGCGCCATGTTTTATTTTTGAATTTCTTATTCAATAACTGAGCCACACCAACACGTGACCGGGTCAGCTAGTATATACACATTATTACAAATTATAAAATAAAATCCTCTGCTACGTCTGTCTGTCTGCCTGTCTGTTCGCGATTAATTCAAAAACTTCTGAACTGATTTTCATGCAGTTTTCACCAGTGGATAGAGTGATTCACATATGAATTAAGTTAGGTTTAGTTGTATAATTTGTCAAGGTTTTTTTTTATTATCATGGCGGTATAATTTCCGCGGTGCCGCTAGTGTACTATATAAATAAACTGGTTGTCTAAGTTATCAATGCACAGCCGAGCAAAGCTTGAATAAATAAAATAAAAAGGGGTTGTAAGGATTGTATGGGATAATGGAAGAAAAAAAATCTTTAACTATTTATTTGAAATTGAGCACAATAACTTGCTAATGAAAACAAATGAACACCCATTTCAGAAATTGTCAAATTTCATCCCTTGAGTGTGTTAAGTAGGATATAAACTTTTTCATTGTTATTGATTGAGATTTTTAAGTCGGTACATAATTTGTCATGGACTTAAACGTTTAGTTCAAATAATTATTTGATTTCTTATTTCTCTTAAACTTTATGTTTACCCTCTAAGGATATATAATACAATTTAGTAATGCGGGCGAAGTCGCGAACAAAAGTTACATACATGAATTGGAAAAATTCTATCACTAAACTCCATAAAAATATGGACGTGTAAGCGTTTTTTTTTCTTCATGAAGAATAATTTTACTTAAGTTACTATAATTAATATTACCTTAACTCACCACTGGGTGGCGCTGTAGCACATCATATTCTGTACTATTCAACTGATTCTCATGAGAGTTTGTTTGTTGTTTTATGTTTGTTCATGGAGAATATTCTTACAACATGTTGTTATAAATAACTTATATTTACGCCAAATAGCAATGCAAATAAGGACAAATGCATACGAAACTGCGGTCCGAATTAGATGCAATATAAATATTTACCTAAATTAAGAGCAAAACGGATATGTCAGGAGCCAAAAACCCTGCCGATACAATTTAAAAAAGTTACGATTATCTATCTTAAGAATAGAATATAGCAAGCATAATCAAAAAAAGAAGATTAATTATTACAATAAGTAATTCCTCTATATTTTTCTTGCTTAGATTCAGTACACGCTGATTCCATAGAATTATATTCCCGAGTTAATTGCCAGTCGCTTTCTATTAGATTGAGTGCCGCAAACATAGAACCCACAGCCAATTTATCCAGTGGGTAATGCTGTTAGCTTTGATTAAGTCCATCCTTTTCCCTCTAATTCGATAAAGAATTCCCTTCGCTATTTTAAAGAAAATCAACCATTAATATGCTACTCTTGTGCAGAGAAGTCAGCGTTATTTTTCTTTGTTGTTTTGTGATACGTTTATTTAATTAGTTTAAAATAATTGTTACATAGAGTTATTTAAATAAAATATACATTATTACTTAAAACGTTGACTATGATGTATTATTTCTTAAGTAAGCACAACCTGCATAATGTATATTAATTAAAAGGGAAGACATCACTACATATTAATCTATACATATAATAAAAGGCTAACGGGACGAAATCTGTACATTAAATATTTTAAAGAAAAAAAACTCTAGGAGGGTTTACAATCAAAGACAGAACACATTTCTATAGTTTTAAAAATGTTTGTCTGTCTGTCGGTCTATCTGTCTGTTGTTTGTACAGGATTCACGCAAAAACTACTGGACGGAATTTGTTATGGTAGTGGCTTATACGCCGGTATAACATCTAGGCCGTCAATTGGAATCGACAATTGGAAACCGTAGGTGTTGCTGCAATCGGGTTTTGGGTTTATTAAAATTTTTCGTGTTTCCAAATACAATTAAAATTAATGACAATTGATTTGGTGCAGACGAAGTTGCACGGGTGCTAGTAATAATATATAACAATAATATAATATTATAAAAACAAAGTTCTCTGTACACTATAAACTCAAAAACTACTAAACGGATTTTCATGCGGTTTCCACTAACATGTAAAGTGATTAATGAGGAAAGTTTAGATATATAATTTGTTTAGGTTTTTTTTTTGTTATCAGGGCGTGATAACTTCCGCCGGGTCTGCAAGTTTTTTATTTGACAAAAACGTCTAGCAAGTTTAAAAAAAAACAATTGCTATATACCTAATTAAGTATTTAAGTTTTGATATTATTATACCATGTAATATGTCTAAGTTTTTAAGGAGAATAGAAAAGACTATTAGAATGATGAGGATATTACGGAGTCCTGAATCCAAACATAGTCAGGGCTATCTATATAGTTGTTAATGAGGTTAAATGTAATATTGTAACGTTAATAAAAACTATCTTTATCACAAAATTTTGTTTTTCTTCTCGCAAAATTGATATTTGATTCACCAGACAACATACGCGGGTCAGTGAGTGAGTCAGTCATACAAAGCGAGTGACCTATTTTGCTCGACCGATATCGCGGAATTTTTTCTTAGTTATTTAAGCAAGTAAATAAGTTAAGCATATATAAATACTATTATGTTTTGTAAGAAGTGTTTCTTTGCGCTATTTTTTCATTTCCTTTCCCTTGCTTCCGGAGCTCTCTCGTATTTGCTCGGCGCTGGATTCTTTAGGTCTTTTAAATTCCTTTTGATGCGAGCTTTCCCGTAATTTGTGTTTTCTATAATTATGCGCATATTTACGACTCGTACGTCTTTTTTTGTAATATTTAATGCCATCAAAAACATAAATGTGAAATGAGAGCCAAATTCAATATTATGGATACATGCCTTGGTTGTTGACTTCAACGAGAAAAGAATTATGATCTAAATGGGTGCCAAGTTCAATGGTCAGTCCTGAGATTTATTTATAACAACATAAAATATATTATAACAATTTAAAATACCATTTCTTCTTATATCAAAATAATTAACTCATTACATACTCACGTGAAAATCTTAAAACCAACATAAGGTCTGACTATCATCAATTTTAATTGCTATTCTTACATTACAGGTGCTATAAGTAAGTGTTTCTAATAGAATCAATTAATTGGAAAATTATAATAAAACTATAAAAAATTACTAGTTTCTGATTTTTCCTTTGTATCCACCCAACTATCTATCTGGATGCCAAATTTGAACTTTCTAGGTCATCTGGAACCGGGTTAAAATTATGGTCTATAGGTTAGCCAGTGATAAATATGACGATTTTTAGACGTTAATATTTAAATAACTGTTCGATGTGTGTTTATAAAATTCGGAGCACATATATATATCCACAAGTCTCAATACATGAGCCAAATTCGGCATGTTTATATGGAATAGTTTTTGAGATATGAGGGGGGGTCAAAAGTGGCTCCAAATGTTCCTGTAATATTACACACAGTAGCGCGCGCTCGCCATTCTGTTACCTTGAGCTTGACTACACACGCTACCACGTGTCTAAACATGTATTTTTTTACATATATCTAATGTTTTTAATATTTTTTCACTTTGATTTCTGATAGTATGTCTCAAGCTCTTTACAATAGCACCCTACTCGACGTCCGAGTTGTACGCGTCCTCACGCTACGCTAATTGATACTTTTACACAACGCTAATTCACAACACTGACACGCAATCCCTTATGACGTCACGGGATAACAAACATGTACAGACATGCTCTGTCCCTTGTGGCCTTAATAATTATTATCGTATTATTAGTCTGGTAGTTATTAACGACAAAAATCTGACATTATTTTCTAACACAAGAAAGTATGACGGGCTAACACTGTAGTCAAAGAGCGTGTAAACATTTTCACGACAATAATAGAACATTACATAATATTTGTTACTTTATCCATATTATATGATAATAATTTAAAAAAATGTTTTCTTTTTGCATACAAGTGTAGGAAAGTTGAACAATCGTAACAAATCAAACAATGTATCTGATAGTAATATACAGTTTTATATTCTATCGTAGGACACCAGAAGGCGAAGATAATGACAAGAATCCAAATGACCTAGTGGCTAGGATACCGCCACACTGTCACATCACAATCAAATGTACCAGAGAGGTATGAAATTACATTGTTTTCTATAATACAAATATATTGTAAAGAAGATGTTAAATGGAATTTTCACTTAGCAACTTTTGCATCTCTATTAAATACATAAGACCACGTTATAATCCAAATTGCACTACGCATATTCATGTACAATAGAATTGGAGATTAAATAATATGCCAATTCCTAAATTTATTGGATAAAATTTAATGTACACCAACAGAAGATCTACAAACCTCGTGGTTTTTTTTGCAACGAGTCTTCTAGATTATTGTCAAATAGATTATGCTATAAATATTTTGTGATTAATGTTCTAACAAGATGGTAGTACCCACAGAGTACGTTATATAAATAGAGGTCGCACTCGTTCTTTCTAATCAGTGCCTCTATAATACGAGTTTCGAACTAATATCTGTTGGTTATAAATGTACATTTATAGCTATGTATGTATGCATACAGCGATACTGCATAAATCGTATACAAGATTTTGATCATTTTTATTTGTAATGAATATATTCGTCGTAAGGCAAATCTAAATCCAAGTCAATTCAGGAGTCAATATTTATAGGTAGATCCGGAGATAGATAAAATTGTTTGTGGGAGGCAAGAAAATTTAAGGGACCACACTCTCGTAAAAGATACGTAGACAAAGCGAATGAAAAGAAATATTTGAAAGTTGTCAGTTTGAAAAGTCAAAATTAATTGTCGTCCACCATCTTTTGTTATCAAACTTGCTAAAAAAATTATATAACAGTGACACCTAGCGAGTGGATTGATAACCAAAGATAGACGAACCTTTTCCATACAAATCCGATTCTGAGAAATGAAAATAGCGTGGTAGTACCCTTGATAGAACTTTCCATATAGGTTTTGTTGCATCTCTGAATTCATGCCCCGTGGTATTATTTCCCATCCACTTGTGCACAATAAAAGAACTATAATACGTAAAATGTCACCGATATTACAAGATATAGAGTGAAATAATACAGAACTATAAATAAAATATAAAAGAGACTACAGGACAAACTTAGATTCCGCCAAAGTGATAACGGTTAAGGATACAATTGGTAATACGCAACTAAATAGAATGATTTTCAACACTAGATTGCTGGGTTCAATGGCCTCTCTGAGGCTGTACGTCGACTGGACTTTTCCTCAGCAGTCCGTGACGTCCGAAGGTTTAACTATATATGTGCCCTTCTGGAACTGCTCTTACGTGGGCAAAGATTGACGCATCTTCCTGGTGCAGCCCAGAAATTGTTGTTGTCCATGTTGGAACAGTTAGCTGATCAAGGTAAGTTAATACAGTACTTGATTTTAATTGGGAAACGAACTACACAAAGTACTGTTTGTATTTGATTCGTGTATAGAGTTTTAAATATTGAAGGTGCTCGAATGTTGACCGAAGATGGTATAGACTATGGCTTATGACCGAAAGGTTTAAATACTGTGGTAGCAGCTGTTTAGGTGAACGGCTTGAAGAACAAGAAAACTAGTGTAATATTAAAATAACTTTAGAACTTAAATTTATAAGATAGTATATAGAGATTACATAACGAGGGTATAATAACATATTTTACAGACATATTTTTGCAGGACATAGAAATACATATGCAATCTAATAAAACATTGCCTAAATTTAATATATATTTCCGATTATTTGCAAACGATTAAATGTACAAAGTATTTCGAATATTTTTGTAGCATGTAATTTAACCACAAAAAGGTAATTTTATTTCGAAAACGAAAACATGCGCGGCTTAGCAAACAATTGACAAGCCAGGTTTGGTCTCTTGCTGGTCCTTGTTCTAGTTGTTCTTTAACTTACAGTATAGCAGAGTGGCCCCTAATTCCAAAATGTCTGTGCATTCAACCAGGTATACAGCCCGTCAGAATAGCGAAAAATAAAAGAATCGACGCTGTGCTATGCAGTTTGCACTCCGAACTAAACTAAATATATTTTATTAACTTCATTTTATACATTTATTAAGATATTTTCATTTATAGCGACCCGTCTGTAACTTACAGTCTAGCAGAGTGGCCCCTAATTCCAAAATGTCTGTGCATTCCTGTTCTATAGTATGCCGTAAACAAATTACTATTTTTAACATTCCTGTCAAAGATTAAAGCAATTGAAAGCACGCAGCATGTAATATCGCTTCTGAATACAGTGGCAACATCGCAACAAAACTTGAACGCGCTTCGAGTGCTGTTGGTAGCTCTATCGACTTTGCGTGAAGCGGAGAGACGCTCGTGCTGGGGACGACCACTTGGATCACGAGCTCTCTGGGGTCATCACGACCACGCCATAGCAAGAATCAATCGCATCGCAGACGCTATACGCATACAGGAGGTAAGGTCATGTGTAAATCAGTATTCTTCAATGCTTTAATCATCATATCGAGAAATCACACTGATCGTAAATGTAACTGCTATGGTTTTTTTAATAATTCTTTATTTAAATTACTTTTTCATATATTAAGATTGAGAAGTAATATCTATTAAAGATTTCCCTAAAGAAACAAGTTTAAAACCATTAGCTAAATTAATTTCGAAATTAAAACCCAAACCTTGCGATGACTCTTCAAGAATAGGATAGAGTGATCATTGACACGTACATTAAACAAATTCAAAACAAAAACAATTGAAATACTTGATTTGTTAACGTAGTAAACATAGAGAAGGACTGATTGTAGTTTTTGGCGGGATTTTAGTCTGTCATGTAGTGGATTTTATATTTTATTCATAATCTTGTGTTACTTGATTCAATATTGTGTAAAATTGGTGGTGTTTTATGTAATATAGGTGGTTTATTGTGCATAAGTGAAGTGAATGGAAATTAATGTCGAAATCAAAACCCTAATCTTGAGATGACTCTTCAAGAATAGGATAGAATGATCATTGACACGTACATTTAGATATGATAAACAAATGCAAAACAAAAACAATTGAAATACCTGATTTGTTAACGTACTAAACATAGAGAAGGACTGATTGGAGTTTTTGGCGGGATTTTAGTTTGTCATGTAGTGGATTTTATATTTTATTCATAATCTTGTGTTACTTGACTCTATATTGTGTAAAATTGGTGGTGTTTTATGTAATAATACCAAGGACCATGAATTCTGAGATGCCACAAAAATTCCCTGGGAAAGTTCTAACAAGGGAGCCACCGTCTTGTTGGAACATTAACATGAACTTAACATTGACATTGAAATAATCACTCGACGATTGGAATATTGATAAGTACTCGACAATGGCAGTAATAATCTGGAAGATTGATTGCCAAAATTAAAGTAAAAAAAAAGGACTGATTTGGGTTCACCTATAGGGCCACAAACGTAGTTGCTTGCAGCCAGAATTTCATCTTAAAAGTTGTAGAAGTTTGCTAGCCCTAAAACATGTATAACATTGTGCCGTATCACAATTAACTGATTTCAATCCCATATTTTCCTTCATTTAAAGCTTAAGTCAAAGTTATATTAAATTTTGCGTCGGTCGACACGGTATCCGAACATGCTATGCTACTATCGAGTGTAGAGAGGTAAGGAGAATCATCTCTGTGTAAAGTGTCCGTCAAAATGCTTTAAATGAGGGTGACGCTGCAATAGCAATAGAGTTCATTATTGTTCAATTATTTCAACAAGTTTTATAAAAATAAAACACTCAAAAAGCACGTATTATTTAAAGTTCACAAAAATTCTAGCACACACCACGTTTTCTTACAAGAGTAATGTTAGGTTATATGTGTTTTCACAACATATGTTTGGAAGATGTTTTGAACTTTGATGTGATTTATAATTTGGGTACCTAGAAGTGTTTTTTTTTATATCATAGGAGGCAAACAAACAGGTGGGTCACCTGATGTTCAGTGATCACCAGAATCATCTCTGTGTAAAGTGTCCGTGAAAATGCTTTAAATGAGGGTGGCGCTGCAATAGCAATAGAGTTCATTATTGTTCAATTATTTCAACAAATTTTATAAAAATAAAACACTCAAAAATCACGTATTATTTAAAGTTCGCAAAAATTCTAGCACACACTACGTTTTCTTACAGGAGTGATATTAGATTATATGTGTTTTCACAACATATGATTGGAAGATGTTTTGAACTTTGATGTGATTTAACACTTCCAGGTACCCAAATCATAAATCACATCAAAGTTCAAAACATCTTCCAATCATATGTTGTGAAAACACATATAATCTAATATCACTCCTGTAAGAAAACGTAGTGTGTGCTAGAATTTTTGCGAACTTTAAATAATACGTGATTTTTGAGTGTTTTATTTTTATAAAATTTGTTGAAATAATTGAACAATAATGAACTCTATTGCTATTGCAGCGCCACCCTCATTTAAAGCATTTTCACGGACACTTTACACAGAGATGATTCTCCTTACCTCTACACTCCATAGTAGCATAGCATGTTCGGATACTGCGTCGACCGACGCAAAATTTAATATAACTTTGACTTAAGCTTTAAATGAAGAAAAATATGGGATTGAAATCACTTAATTGTGATATGGCACAATGTTATACATGTTTTAAGGCTAGCAAACTTCTACAACTTTTAAGATGAAATTCTGGCTGCAAGCAACTACATTTGTACCCTATAGGTGAACCCAAATCAGTCCTTTTTTTTAACTTTAATTTTGGCAATCAATCTTCCAGATTATTACTGCCATTGTCGAGTACTTATCAATATTCCAATCGTCGAGTGATTATTTCAATGTCAATGTTAAGTTCATGTTAATGTTCCAACAAGACGGTGGCTCCCTTGTTAGAACTTTCCCAGGGAATTTTTGTGGCATCTCAGAATTCATGGTCCTTGGTATTATTACATAAAACACCACCAATTTTACACAATATAGAGTCAAGTAACACAAGATTATGAATAAAATATAAAATCCACTACATGACAGACTAAAATCCCGCCAAAAACTACAATCAGTCCTTCTCTATGTTTACTACGTTAACAAATCAAGTATTTCAATTGTTTTTGTTTTGAATTTGTTTAATGTACGTGTCAATGATCACTCTATCCTATTCTTGAAGAGTCATCGCAAGGTTTGGGTTTTAATTTCGAAATTAATTTAGCTAATGGTTTTAAACTTGTTTCTTTAGGGAAATCTTTAATAGATATTACTTCTCAATCTTAATATATGAAAAAGTAATTTAAATAAAGAATTATTAAAAAAACCATAGCAGTTACATTTACGATCAGTGTGATTTCTCGATATGATGATTAAAGCATTGAAGAATACTGATTTACACATGACCTTACCTCCTGTATGCGTATAGCGTCTGCGATGCGATTGATTCTTGCTATGGCGTGGTCGTGATGACCCCAGAGAGCTCGTGATCCAAGTGGTCGTCCCCAGCACGAGCGTCTCTCCGCTTCACGCAAAGTCGATAGAGCTACCAACAGCACTCGAAGCGCGTTCAAGTTTTGTTGCGATGTTGCCACTGTATTCAGAAGCGATATTACATGCTGCGTGCTTTCAATTGCTTTAATCTTTGACAGGAATGTTAAAAATAGTAATTTGTTTACGGCATACTATAGAACAGGAATGCACAGACATTTTGGAATTAGGGGCCACTCTGCTAGACTGTAAGTTACAGACGGGTCGCTATAAATGAAAATATCTTAATAAATGTATAAAATGAAGTTAATAAAATATATTTAGTTTAGTTCGGAGTGCAAACTGCATAGCACAGCGTCGATTCTTTTATTTTTCGCTATTCTGACGGGCTGTATACCTGGTTTAGAACAAGGACCAGCAAGAGACCAAACCTGGCTTGTCAATTGTTTGCTAAGCCGCGCATGTTTTCGTTTTCGAAATAAAATTACCTTTTTGTGGTTAAATTACATGCTACAAAAATATTCGAAATACTTTGTACATTTAATCGTTTGCAAATAATCGGAAATATATATTAAATTTAGGCAATGTTTTATTAGATTGCATATGTATTTCTATGTCCTGCAAAAATATGTCTGTAAAATATGTTATTATACCCTCGTTATGTAATCTCTATATACTATCTTATAAATTTAAGTTCTAAAGTTATTTTAATATTACACTAGTTTTCTTGTTCTTCAAGCCGTTCACCTAAACAGCTGCTACCACAGTATTTAAACCTTTCGGTCATAAGCCATAGTCTATACCATCTTCGGTCAACATTCGAGCACCTTCAATATTTAAAACTCTATACACGAATCAAATACAAACAGTACTTTGTGTAGTTCGTTTCCCAATTAAAATCAAGTACTGTATTAACTTACCTTGATCAGCTAACTGTTCCAACATGGACAACAACAATTTCTGGGCTGCACCAGGAAGATGCGTCAGTCTTTGCCCACGTAAGAGCAGTTCCAGAAGGGCACATATATAGTTAAACCTTCGGACGTCACGGACTGCTGAGGAAAAGTCCAGTCGACGTACAGCCTCAGAGAGGCCATTGAACCCAGCAATCTAGTGTTGAAAATCATTCTATTTAGTTGCGTATTACAAATTGTATCCTTAACCGTTATCACTTTGGCGGAATCTAAGTTTGTCCTGTAGTCTCTTTTATATTTTATTTATAGTTCTGTATTATTTCACTCTATATCTTGTAATATCGGTGACATTTTACGTATTATAGTTCTTTTATTGTGCACAAGTGGATGGGAAATAATACCACGGGGCATGAATTCAGAGATGCAACAAAACCTATATGGAAAGTTCTATCAAGGGTACTACCACGCTATTTTCACTTCTCAGAATCGGATTTGTATGGAAAAGGTTCGTCTATCTTT
>MU159755.1:108354-120103 GCA_015888305.1 Antheraea pernyi
ACGGATGTCAAATTGTCTTTTTTATTTACATGTGTGTATATGTTGTGTAAAATTGAAGCAGTAGTGTGAGTAATGCATATTTTAATTAATTTAATGTACTTCTAATGCATTTTATATAAAATAAATAGCGTTCTGCACTTCTCCTCCATATAAACTTTAACTATGCCAAATTTCACGTTCATCCGTTCGCCCAATTCCGTTAAAAAGGGATACAAAGTTTAGGCTTCACGTATTAATATATATGATGTGGATTTGTATATAGGTATTTAATAAATAAATAAAAATACAATACGTACTTTCTAAGTTGATGAAATACGTTCTTCCAGTCCACGTCCTTCGTATCGCCGTCGTCTTTGGGCTTCGTGAGTGCGGTCTCGACTTGCTGCTGTGTGAAGTGGAAGTCCACGAGCTCGCGCCAGATCCGTTGCTCCGAGCACACGGTCGCCATCACGTTCCACGCTGACGACGCCGCCTGTGCATGAGCGAGCAGGCATTAAGTGACAATTAATACGTGTGAAAGGGAGAGTAGCTCACGTTGCTCACACTCAAAGTCACGTTACGAACGAGTATTCATCTCATTATCGTGTGATTGTTATAAATTACAATAACGATACATTTGACGTGACGACAATTCCTATATTTTTATTGTTATAATATTCACATTTCCAATTACTCATCTCACATTTTTTAATTTCAAATGTTACCTACTATTATAAAAAGAAAATAATAGATTTTTTGTTTGTCGTGGATAAAACTTAAAAAAAACGATTTTAAGAATTTTTTCACGTATGACTAACTTGAAATGTATTTTATTTAAAAAAAATGTACATTAATACGAGCGAAGCCGCGAGCAAAAGTTAGTTTTATAGAAAATATATTTTTTAATATTATAAGTAGTGTCAACGTTATCCCTGTATTAACAAACTGTTATTTTTCACTCTAGTATTTCTGCTTTATTATTTTTGTCCTTTTTTTATTTTCTATAGGTATGAATAAATAAAACCGTTGTTGTCAAATTCTAAAACAACGCAATACATTGTTGATATACTACCATCTATAACTATGTAAAATCCAATCGCACGTACCATTCATTACTTATTTAGTATGTAGTCAAACATTTATTAAAACATATTATAAAGAGGTATGGTACGTGCGATTGGATTTTACATAGTTATAGATGGTAGTATATCAACAATGTATTGCGTTGTTTTAGAATTTGACAACAACGGTTTTATTTATTCATACCTATAGAAAATAAAAAAAGGACAAAAATAATAAAGCAGAAATACTAGAGTGAAAAATAACAGTTTGTTAATACAGGGATAACGTTGACACTACTTATAATATTAAAAAATATATTTTCTATAAAACTAACTTTTGCTCGCGGCTTCGCTCGTATTAATGTACATTTTTTTTAAATAAAATACATTTCAAGTTAGTCATACGTGAAAAAATTCTTAAAATCGTTTTTTTTAAGTTTTATCCACGACAAACAAAAAATCTATTATTTTCTTTTTATAATAGTAGGTAACATTTGAAATTAAAAAATGTGAGATGAGTAATTGGAAATGTGAATATTATAACAATAAAAATATAGGAATTGTCGTCACGTCAAATGTATCGTTATTGTAATTTATAACAATCACACGATAATGAGATGAATACTCGTTCGTAACGTGACTTTGAGTGTGAGCAACGTGAGCTACTCTCCCTTTCACACGTATTAATTGTCACTTAATGCCTGCTCGCTCATGCACAGGCGGCGTCGTCAGCGTGGAACGTGATGGCGACCGTGTGCTCGGAGCAACGGATCTGGCGCGAGCTCGTGGACTTCCACTTCACACAGCAGCAAGTCGAGACCGCACTCACGAAGCCCAAAGACGACGGCGATACGAAGGACGTGGACTGGAAGAACGTATTTCATCAACTTAGAAAGTACGTATTGTATTTTTATTTATTTATTAAATACCTATATACAAATCCACATCATATATATTAATACGTGAAGCCTAAACTTTGTATCCCTTTTTAACGGAATTGGGCGAACGGATGAACGTGAAATTTGGCATAGTTAAAGTTTATATGGAGGAGAAGTGCAGAACGCTATTTATTTTATATAAAATGCATTAGAAATATGTTTTAATAAATGTTTGACTACATACTAAATAAGTAATGAATGGTACGTGCGATTGGATTTTACATAGTTATAGATGGTAGTATATCAACAATGTATTGCGTTGTTTTAGAATTTGACAACAACGGTTTTATTTATTCATACCTATAGAAAATAAAAAAATAAAAATAAAAAAAGGACAAAAATAATAAAGCAGAAATACTAGAGTGAAAAATAACAGTTTGTTAATACAGGGATAACGTTGACACTACTTATAATATTAAAAAATATATTTTCTATAAAACTAACTTTTGCTCGCGGCTTCGCTCGTATTAATGTACATTTTTTTTAAATAAAATACATTTCAAGTTAGTCATACGTGAAAAAATTCTTAAAATCGTTTTTTTTAAGTTTTATCCACGACAAACAAAAAATCTATTATTTTCTTTTTATAATAGTAGGTAACATTTGAAATTAAAAAATGTGAGAGGAGTAATTGGAAATGTGAACATTGTAACAATAAAAATATAGGAATCGTTATCACGTCAAATGTATCGTATTGTAATTTATAACAATCACACGATAATGAGATGAATACTCGTTCGTATCGTGACTTTGAGTGTGAGCAACGTGAGCTACTCTCCCTTTCACACGTATTAATTGTCGCTTAATGCCTGCTCGTTCGCGCACAGGCGGCGTCGTCAGCGTGGAACGTGATGGCGACCGTGTGCTCGGAGCAGCGGATCTGGCGCGAGCTCGTGGACTTCCACTTCACACAGCAGCAAGTCGAGACCGCACTCACGAAGCCCAAAGACGACGGCGATACGAAGGACGTGGACTGGAAGAACGTATTTCATCAACTTAGAAAGTACGTATTGTTTTTTAATTTATTTATTAAATGTCTATATACAAATCTACAGTAATATTATACTACTCGACAGATAATGATGGAATTTTGAACACGCGTTTTCAGGGATACAGAAAGAGACATTAGGTAGGTATTTAGCTAATAAGTAGGTACTGTTCCCGGGCGTCTGTAGGTATATAAATGTCCAAATTGTTCAAAAGTACATTAACACGAGCGAAAACACGAGCAAAAGCTAGTTCTACTATATTTTTTATGTAAAACATCTATAACGGCGAATCAGACCGACTTGGCCTGGCGACACGTCACCACAGCGTGCGTCGCCACGATATATGGTTTTGAATTTTTGAAGTGAAACTTCTTTAGGCGCATGAGGGTAAAATTTTTACAGATGTAACGTCACGCAGGTATGCAACGGAAGTGACGTCATTTGCAGTAAACGCAGATTAAATAAATAAAAAAACTTTTTATTATTTTTTTCTTTTTTCTTGTTTGTTTAAATATAAACAAGACTTATAAATTAGTTCGCCAAAGAAGTTTCACTTCTGATATGTGTACTTTGTACGCACGCACTTTTTTCGTATTTATTTATAAACGGTCTTCTTTTCCTTGAAATAAATCTTAATACTTTATTTTTTATTATGGCATATTTATTTCCTGTCATAAACTATCTTTTTATGCGTATTACCTGTACAAAATAATTTCGATGTTTCACATCGACCAGGCGTCCCGCGACGGCTCATAATTTTTTTACTTATTGTTGTTTTTACTTTAGAATGTACATTATAATTACATTGAATGTGAGGCTTATTATTACTGTTTCCATGATATATACATATTATTCATTATCATATTCGTCATAGTTCGTATACTTCGAAAAAAGACCGAAGATTTAATATATATAAGGGTTGTTGAGGTATGTATGCTTGGTACACATATATGTTTCAACAACTCATATATGTATGAATAGTTAGCTTAGCTTAGCTCACATAGGTCGCGAATTGCATGTATCAGGCAACATCCAAAGCCGAGGTGTGCCGCGCACCCTTGAGCAAGTTGTCAATATATAATCGGCTGAGTGTCTTAAGCGCTCGCCTTAGTAGTCCGGTGAAGCTGTTAAGACCTTGCTTGGTCAACGCGTAGTCAGTTCGAAAAAAAAACCGAAGATTTAACAATACTATGATACTTTTTCTGGGAACAAGAGAACAAAGAGCGATGGTTTAACAATACTATGATACTTTTTCTGGGAACAAGAGAACCCTAAAATACTAATGAAGAAACGTTTTCCTTTCATAATACAAACTGTAACACATTCGTCCGTGAATGTCAGACTGCCCGTTGTTAGTCCTTGACCGAAAACAAAGCTTCACTCTTTGTAAAGGTACAGAACGAAATAGATAGATATGTCAATCGTAATGTACTTGGCACTCATGTATTACAACATACGTAATATATGTATTTTATTACTTATATCACGAATTAAAAATATGTAATAAGGATCGTAAATACATAAAAGTCGTGGTGGCCTAGTGGTTTGACCGGTGGAATATTATTTCGATGCCCGCAGGTTCGAACCCCGGCATGTACCACTTTATGTTCGCTAATAATTCTAATTATAAATAAATAACTATTTTAACACCATACATTGAATAATTATATTGTCATTAATTATTTCAAAGAAATTCACCGGTGTAACACCCGAAGTACTTACAAATCCTTATTTGCTATAAAACTCATTTTAGATCGACAATTATTCTAGTAATTACAAAGTAATACTAATAACATAGTACAATGCCAATATGTTTTAATTACATTGTTATTCATTCTAAATAGCAACTTTACTATTCTATCTCGACTGCACATAGAATGGATTTCCGGTTTTAATAAATAACAAAAGGTTCCAAATGTTACTTAAATCTAGAATAATTCTATTACAATTTCACATGTCCGATTTTAATTATCGTGACACTAATTTAGGTCTACTTTAAATCAAGAATCAAATCAAGTTAGAAATATTATTGCACGACGCCACTATTTCTTAAGATGGTGTCTCGCGTCGTATGGCGTGACACCGGTTTATTTAGTTACTTCTATCAGTGCTTATATGAATAAACATGTGGAATGCTTAGCAGTTATGAACAGTTTAATCTAATCTAAATTACTCAATAATTTACAAGAATCCATATTAACAATAATTAAATAGAAGTGCATTAACAACACATTGCCTATATTGATTAACATAGACAATAAAAGATGGCGGTGTTAGCAAACTTTCGAGTACTGGATGCTCCCACTATGACATATAGTTTATTGTCATTATTGGTTATTTTTATATTTCTGTATTACCTAATTCTTAAACGTTATTTCGTATTAACTATTTTGATGCTAAATTAAATCGAATGCTTATGTATTTCTTTAGTACCCTCAAATAGAACATCTGTTGATGACTATTTTCCTGACTACAGTTGACAGTTGTTTTTTAAACAAATCGTTAATTAAAATAGGGTCAAATGATTTTTTTAAGTACTGCATATTTCTCAGGATATACGGCTTACGAGAAGACACACAATATGCGGAAACTTTGTCGTTATGTCGACACTGCAAGTGCCTGTTCTGGCGGTCTCTTGGACATCCCTGTATTGCTGACCAGGTATGTCAAAATTAGGATTGGTCAGTTTAAAACAGCTATACTCGAACTGCGGCCCACCAAACCTTTGTAATTGGCCTACCCGATGTTACTTTATTTTCAATTATTTAAAATTTCGCGACAATCAAAGCTAGTACATTAAGTACAATAAATAATCCTCAGATAACTCGACAGCAATGCGTTCCATTGAAAATAGAGTAGGAGGAGCGAGCTAGACAACGGGAATATCTTTCATATTTTTTCCAGCTTAGAGCACGTCGCTTTGTTTGTTAGTATAGTGTGTCACTATTGTTATAATTAAAAAATCTTACTAAACAGGTGTTTTCAAAATTTGGTCCTCATTGCATTTTGCTTCGTGATAACCTTATATACGGTGTTATTACAAAAAAAGTTAAATACGTATTGAACCCTGGCTTTAAAAAGGTCTCGTATTAAATGCACCGCGGCTGCTGAATGTTCGCCATCTAGTTCTTTTGTCTCGCTTGGGTTACGTTAAGGTTAGACTTGTAAAAAAGGATAACGCGAACTTGCCTCGGGCGAGTGCGGTGCATTTATTTCGAAACCTTTTTAAACCAAGTATTTAATGCGTATTTAACTTTATTGTAATAACACGGATATAATTTGCGACCCGCGACAACATGAGGGAAGTGTTTGCGGCCCTTTTAAAAAAAAGTTTGAGTATGACTGGTTTAAAAGGATAATTCATTATTTTTAATGTTAGATTTTATGAAAAAATACTAAAATAAAATTATTATGATTTTTTTATTTATAGTAAAATTATCAATAATATACAATGCTGTGATGTTTTAGTGTCCAGAATATCGCGAACGTCTTAGGGAAGCCGGTGGCCCCCTACCGCCGTCACCGGTTCCACCTGCAGCTTTTCTCAAGTTCTTCTCGCTTTAAATGCAAAATAATGAGAATGGAGTCTAGATAAAGCAAAATGGAAAGTACTAGAATTGTGACTGTCAAAAAATTTCTATTTCATTCGGATACACTTACCTACCGTAGCGAATTTAAAACTAACCGGCCTGTTATAGAATATAATGACATAAATTACTTATTTAATCGACGTTAAATGAAAAATAAAGTAACAAATTTATATATGTTTGTGATATTATGAAACTGTATAAAAAATTGCTAGTGTTCTAATTAGAAAATAAAAATATTTAACTTTGTTAATATAGAATTTAGTGTATCTGAATGAAAATAGGTTATACACGAAAAGATAATAGACTTTTTTCAAAAGATGGTAAACGACTGACGCAGAAGGATCTCAGGCAGAATGGCCTAAACATATATAATAACAATAAAATTACAAATTTATTGTCAAGTGTGAATTAATTAACATACAAAATTAAAACTTGTTGTGATGATGTGTTCCATTTTTAAATATTCATTTTAACAATTTATTACCAGTACGAAAAATACTTCTTTCGATTTTGGAATAAATCACTTACTTTTGTGTTACAATATACTCAAAATGATAATTTGTAGCGCCTAAGACCAGTGAACTGGGAATCTTCAAGTTAAACTATTTGTTTTTTTGTATACATTAGTGTTATTTTATTTTATATTTAAGGATTGAACTATGTATATAATCGTTTTGCATATACTAACGCTTGTTAATATAAAAAGAATGTGATATTACCAAAATTTTGAAAGCTTAAATTTGTTTGAAACTATTTATACTTGAGTGTTAATAACTGTTGTTACTAAGTTTATTGCAGAATTGGAAGGTAAAATTACTCCACAAGTTTACATTATTACGTTTTTATAATTATCTACTTACATCAATATAATTTAAACAAGTAAGAAGTTTAATATTTCCTTAAAATTATTGCTTTAATGAAATTGACATTTTGCAGTTTTTTGTTGAAAATCATGTATATTATAAAATGTTAAAAGAGTATGTTCAAAAGATGCTAAAACTATGCAGCTAACTTTAGCAAAATATTATGGATTTAGTGAATTTATCAAAACTGATATTGTATAAACTTATATTTTGTAGATGTTTTATTAGAGAAAAAATCTATTTCTTGGCATTATTATTCCAGAACAATCTTATGTCTATTGTTATGTCAAATCTATGAAATTTACCTATGTAAGTAAAGATTTAATTGTTATAAAAATAGTATTGATCTAATAGCAGCTAATGAAATAAGATACTTTATGATGTGACAAATCTTATTTTTCATGGCCTAGAAAATTTCGTTTTCTATAAAAAAATATCTCATACAAATAATAACAGAGTTATATAAGAAATGAATATACAAATGTCCTATTATGTAGTGGAAATATGTTCGGAGAGTATCTGTCTATGTAGTTAAAATGGTTAATAGTAATTATAAAATTAAATTTAGTGCTATATGGTAACACTGATTTTATTACTTTATTCACAAAGGCCTGTTCAAGCTATTTGTCTTTATTGGTTATAAAATAATAACTAACATAAAAATTTAGATATTCTTGGTAGTGGAGTAGTTGTTAATATTGTGATATATTATGAAAAATTACATAATAATATTAATATAAGCATTTGACAGTCCTAAGATGCTAACCTAGAAGTAGGGTTTTGTCAAACACATTGCAAACTAAGAAAATAGTAATATGTTAGAAAATTTGTGTAATATTCTTAATAATAAAAAAGGTCAATAATAGCAAAATACAGTGTGACAAAACCTTATGTAGTTGATTATGACATAATGCAGCTTATTAACTTAATATGTCATTTCTAATCTGTGATTTTATTTGTTTGTCCAAGGAATTGTTTTCTCGCTTGTGTTCTTTCTGTACTGTGGTACTATAATATGATATTTAAAAATAAACTTATTTTGAATAAGAATTTTTATTTTTATATTAAATGTTACACTCTTCCAATTTTGTTTAGTGATCTACTTAATGCAGTAAAATACTTCAGATTTTTACCATCTTCATCTGCATTATCATATACCATAGATATTTTGGCAAAATCCAATTAATCTATACACACAATAATCCTATTTCAATTGTTTGTTTGTTGGTAATCTCTGAAATAGATAAACAAATATTGATGAATGAAACAAATGAATGAAAGAAAAGCTTATTGTACTTTTTAGGTCGTACACTGGTGAGCTTAATTGCACAAGGCATTTTCTTCTAGCTAACCAGCAGTACATTCAAAAGTTAAAGTTATTGTAGGCAGTCCAAATATAAAAGAAAAAAATAATAATATATAATATTAAAACGAACTTAACATCAGCATATAACAAAAATGAATAAGTAGTGCAAAATAGAGAGGAATATCTAGGAATTTTTCCAATATGGGAATAGGAAAAATGTATCTCTCTACAAATGACACAATATAAAAATGTATTAGACTTCACAGTCTTCATCAATCTTTTTGCCAATCTGGATATATCTATAAGTTAGGCACATATTCTAGTAAAAAATTTAATACAACATCAAAACATACATATAAGAGTTGTCGAGGTATGTATGCTTGGTACACATATATGTTTCAATAACTCATATAAGTATGAATATGTAGGTTAGCTCAGATAGGTTGTGAATTGCATATATCAGGCAACAGCACAAGCCGAGGTGTGCCGTGCACCCTGGAGCTAGTTGCCCAAATAAAATCGGCTGAGTGCCTTAACCGCTCGCCTTAGTAGTCAGGTGAAGCTGTTAAGACCTAGCTAGATCAATAGTGTAATCATTTCGAAAAAAAAAAGCTGTCTCAATGTTTGGGTTTTGCTAAACTTTATTCAGAGTGGTCAAATAGTTTGGTAATCTAAAGTAAAGCTCTATAGACTTCTCTTTCTTTGTGTTTTAGTCATATAATCCTCCTATTTTTTGTTATGGTGGTACTATATACAGTTTAACTTACAATGATGAAATTTAACAAGTATAATTTAAAGTTTATAATAACAATATTATACGAAAAAAGAGCAGCATAGTATTAATCCATATAGTTGACATAAAACTAAAAAATATCTCTACAAGAACAAAATCTTGAGCATTAACTAGTTCTAAAATAAAAACAAACAAAATTACAAACTCGTACTAGGTATTTAAAGAGATTTACAATATAAGGGTTTGTAATCAAATATGGACACACTCAGCATCGGAAGCCAAATTAATCTATAACTAGATGGGCACCAGTATAAGGGTAAGTATAGTGATTACAATGTTCTGGATTTTTGTTTTATTTTCTTTTTTATTATTCTTTTATTATGTTTGATTTTTGTATGCAAGAAGGTAGCATGTTTCTTTTGAAAAACCCTTTAATAAAAATAAAGAGGAAATAAAGCATACTCTTGTCTTAACAGAGATCATTTCATTGAAGGAAAGTTTCGATCACTCATTAATTTATATATGTAAAATGGAAACAAATTATTGCAATAATCTAATAATTTCATTCTGTTCTGATTATAATTTTAATATATGACATTAAAAGATCAATATGTTTATTATTTACTTACATTTTGCATAAATTAACAATTCCAGTTTAAATTGTCACATATAAATACTACAGTGTACAACAAAACTACAAATGAGTTTGGGTCATTTTTATATATTACTATATCATACATGTAATCATATTTATATTTTTTGAGATCATGATGAATTTCTGTAAAGCTTTCAATATTCATGAGAGTTGATTCTTCACTTTTTCACAATGTCTCACTAGATCTTTCAATTTATACACCAAATCCTGTAACTGTTGGCTTCCACATGTGAACGTTACATCGTTGCCTTGGTCTGTTTTTAATATCACTGTATACAATAAATTATCTGATCCGATTCCGGGCGTGTTTGTTAAAACTTCAAGTTTCCATTCAACGTCCACGATTTTGGGTAAAATGCTTTTATCAAAACCTTTATTTACTTCCATAATGATAAACAATATTCTTTAGATATCCTACGTGAAATATATCTATACAATTACATTTGAATTTATTTTAATATACGTGCAAGAAACAGCAAGACAACCTTACGAAATTGTACCTATGTTTTGTATTTCAGTTGCTGATAACACGAAATTAGTAGTCTGTGGCTGACAACTTTTGTAATTTGTTTATAGTGTGTGACATAATTGACTTTTACGATCAAAGACAAAATTCCTTTTTTTCAGTATATAACATATTGGAAAAATACACACATGACAACATATATATTTTAATCATTATTTTTTCAAGTGAAACAGATTTCAGTTGATATTCAAAAATAATATTACTATTTTACTTTGTAAATATAGTTGTAGTTTTTGGCAGGATCTTAGTCTGTCATGTTCACAGAGTACGTTACATAAATAGAGGGCGCACTCGTTCTTTCCAATCAGCGCCTCTATAATACGAGTTTCGAACTAATGTCTGTTGGTTATAAATGTACATTTATAGCTATATATAGATGCATATAGCGGTACTGTGTAAATCGTATATAAGGTTTTTATCATTTTTATTTGTAATGAATATATTCATCGTAAGGCAAATCTAAATCCAAGTATGTATATGCATGCAAAAGTCAATGTTTATAAGTAGATCCGAAGATAGATAAAGTTATTTGTGGGAGGCAAGAAAATTTAAGGGAGCACACTCTCGTAACAGAGTACAAAGTGAATGAAAACAAATATTTGAAAGTTATCAGTTTGAAATGTCAAAATTAATTGTCGTCCACCATCTTTTCATATCAAATTTGTCAAAAAAAATTATATAAAACTTGCCATCTAGGGAGTGGATTGATAACCAAAAATAGACGAGCCTTTTCCATACAAATTCGATTGTGAGAAGTGAAAATAGCGTGGCAGTGACCACAGACGATAGACGAGAATCTTATTCTACTTATCTTTCGGTTATAGAAGGGGTTGTCAATAAAACTCTTTTATGTTAATCCTCATTTATTAGAAAGTATGTAGTTAGTACACCAATAACTTTATGAAAATTGAACATAATCATAACAATAATTTACATTTACACACCAGAAATATTTAATGTTTGTTTAATTTTTATTCAATAAAAATTATTACGGTGAAAATCACAATAATATATGGAGGTAAGCTTAAACATAACACTCATTTTAACTATTAATAAAATTTAACTATTTTAGTTAACAATTAATTCGTTTATTCCATTTTTTATTTTTT
>MU159755.1:141351-189466 GCA_015888305.1 Antheraea pernyi
TCACTACACCACTGAAAAATATCTTCCATACTTTACAGAGAATAAAACTATTTTAAATGTACAATGTGCTCGTAGATCAATTTACACTTTTTGGATTTACATAAAACAGAAAAATCGAAAAAATATAAAGGAAAACAAAAAAAATTGTTTTCCTATACTTCGTAGCGACTTGACAGTTTCGCAATCACCGAAAATAACGCTTATACAACAACCAAATTCAAAATGCTTCTCTATCTCTTTCTATTTTATGCTATAATAAGCGTTTACCCTTTCATTAGTACTATTATCCTATACTATTTAATACAGCACTATAATCTAAGTGTTGTCACAATAGAAAACAAAATATAACTAAGGTGTAGCGAACTGCCCAATTATATTGTCTCTGGCCTTTTTCAAATAGAACGATATATTCCATATGAATGTGACAGACGGATATATATTTTTCGTCAATATACAAGTCCAATTAAAAATCTCGATTCGATTGCAAAATCAGTGTTTAATTTATTACATACATACCGTATTGAACACGCCCCAAAAAAGGTTTTCTGGAATCTATAGAAGGAAAAAAATAATAAAAAACACTGAAAAATTAATTCTGTATGTATGTAATTACCAAGGAATTTCTAAATAAACTATTCTTGAATATTGTATTACGACAAGAGATAGTACCGTAATACATTAACATTATAGGTAAATCGATTGTGTGCTTTCAATATTCAGGGATACTAACTTAGGAGGTTTTCCTTAAATTTAGAGGATAAAATACCGAAATAGGATTTTTAAGGGACTTTATATTCTTAGTCATTTTTTTACCTAAAACTAAAAGTATAGACCCTGAGATAACCTAATCGTATTTATTTGTCGTCTTAGTAATACATATTGACATTCAGCGCGATTCATCATTATTAAGATATAGGTGTGCCCGCGACTACGTCCGCGTAAAAAATTTAAATTATAAAGTGATTAATCAAATCATAGGATTGTTTAGTGTATCAAAACTCGACATCGACAATTTAAGTGGCCTTAATTTTCGTGAATGATTTATTCTCCGGGGCGCAGTTATGATACTACAGCATCTAAACATTTTAGCTAAGTTTATTTTTGACGGTTCACAGTAAGAAGTGTTAGTTCCAGACATAAAAATTGTTCACATATTGAACCGCCCTATAATAAGCCTTCTCTTTTGTGTATTCTTATAAGTATTATATGATATACATATATATGAATGTTATATATGTAAAACATGATATACCGGTGTCCAAATTATTACAACAAAAAAATTTCGTCAAAATCCGTCCAATAGTTTTTGCGTGAATCCCGTACAAACGATAGACAAACAAAAATATTAAAAACTATGAAAATGTGAACTGTCGTTTATTCTAAGCCACCTCCCAGAGTATTTTTTTTTATATTTAATGTACAGATTTCGTCCAGTTAACCTTTTATTATATGTATAGATATGAATTCTAATAAAGAGAAAAACAGCTTTCCGCAGTGTTGAACATACAGATAATTTTTTCAATGTACGGATTTCTTAGTTATATTACATCTCTTCGGTAGTGGTTTTAAGTTCTTGTTACTTATATTTAATTTTGCAGTTTGTTATTATTATTGAACTTGTAGCGACGTTATTGGATGCTTTCGCATAAAAACAAGCGTCACTTTGAGAAGTACAAATATTTTATATGTAAAACAAGTGCGCAACTTGTTTTAGGATTTTAGTAATTGGACGATTTTTTTTTATTTTCACTTTAGAGGTAAATACTTTTTGAGTTGGTAACACCATCCATGTTTTGAATTAATACAACTCTTTTTAATCATTTTAGTACGGGACAAAGGGCAAAAAAACTCATTTTCCACTTAAAAACTATTCACAGCCTTCAAGAGAGCTGTTATGGCTAAGTGCAATGCTCAAAACAGTTCTCAAATACTTAAACTTTATTAGTTTTTTAAAAATGTATAAATTATTAACACTATTTCTTAGCGAAAGTAATCTTCATCGCATGTGTGGGAGTTATCTTGAAGCCCTGTAACGCTTCTTTGGCTGCCGCCGATTGCATTTCGTTTCCAAATTCAACAAACGCAATATCATGTCTGTTGGGTACAAGACGTACTTCTTTGAAACCAGGAAATCTGAAATTATAGGGTTTATTAAATATAGTAAAATAATATTTCAGTTTAATCATCTAAAAAAGGGTTGTAGATTTTTGAACTAATAATACATATTTATTTTTGGTTAAAATACTCAAGCCAATGAAATAAGAACGAAAATCCAAATTAATTTAGATCTTGTGATCTTTTTTTTTTAACTTTATTTTTGGCAACCAATCTTTTAGATTATTACTGCCATTATCGAGTAGTTAATAGCATTACAAGTTCTTCCTCAATTCCATTTTTGGTAACCAGTCTTCTAGTAGACTATTACTGCCATTGTCCAGTGAGTATCGATATTACAAGTTTCTTGATATAATTTCCATGAACTAACAAGATGGCCACCAGTACTGTCCTGGGAGTTTTTGTGGCATGTCAGAATCCATGCTCTGTGGTTTTATTTCCGAACCACTACACTTGTGCACATTAACCAAACTATATTATGTAAAGCACCACCAACATTACACGATATAGAGCCAAATAACACAAGATTATAGATAAAATATAAAGACCACTACATGGCATTCCAAGATCCCGCCAAAAACTCCATCTTGTGATCTTTTAAATATAAATCATAGTAAATATAGACTTACTGGTTGAAAAGCATAGACAACATCATTTCTGAAGTTTCATCAGGTAAATTCGTAAGGAAGAGAATTTGATTAGGTGGTTGTTCTACATTAATATTGTTCAAGACACCAGGGGCATTTGCTCCATGTACTGCACCAGGCCTGCTGACATCTTTGCCCTTCTTCTTTTTAGAATCATCAGTTCCTTTAGGCATCTTAGGACGTTTTGGTCTCTCTTGGAATGTACCCTTTATTTTTGCAATCACATCACTATCTGTTTTTGAGTATTGGATTCTCTAAAAATTAAAAAAAAAATGTACATAACATTTTCTCACTTCATGGGTTTTTCATGTCATTTTACTTTAAATTGAGTGTCTGGGTGGCGAAAACCATCATAAGACTTGAGCCACTCAAGCCAACCTCACCTGCACGTGGTGCACCCTGCTGAATAACGAACGAGGCAATGGCGAAAGTGGGGTGGTATGGTTTTACAGCCTGACTGGGTTGCAACCACCATGTATATGGCGAAAAAGCCTGTCATAGTGATTCGCTTCTGCAGGGCGCGTTCTGGGATCAGCCTGTGCATATTCGGCTTTTTAGAGGCCGGCATGACAGCAGCGACCAGCGATGTATAGTTTATCACTCGGTGGTCGCCATTGTTTCTGGATTGTACTGTGCTTACCATCAGGCATAGTGCAGTCATTTTGCTGTGCTACTATAAAACTCTGACCTCTAACTTGTGGATCATGTTTTTAATTTCATGACATTGTAAATTAATAATATATGATTAATAAAAATGTATTTTACATAAAAATTACGACTTTACAATACATCATTTGTTAGTTTTTAAAGTTTTATTAATAAGTCACATTTTTTATCACCACCTGGAATAAAAACTTTGAGAACTGATGGTGGAGGTTGTTACTCTCTCAGTGTGTGTTGTTATAATTTAAACTGGATATTCTAAGTAAATGTTGCATTTATTAATTTGAAAGTGTATGATTTAGCTAATAATATGAAAATATAATTTTACAATTGTTTTAAATGTTTGGCTCTGGAAACCATACAATAAACAAAAGTTTTGTAACCGAAGACACACTTTTTAAGAAACTATACAGCCACAATGATAACAGTTTTGTAAAAAGAATAATAAATAATTTATAATTACCATTGGTTTATCATAAAATGGAAATCCTTGCATACTTCTCAATGCAACAGTGGCACTTGATATCTCCTTGAATATAACGAAGGCCTGCCCTCTCATTTTTAGTGTTTTCAGTGCAACAATGTCTAATATTTGTCCAAACTGTGAGAAAATTGCATATAATGATTTCTTCAACTCATCTTTCTTTATTTTCTCATTTAAGTTATTTATGTATATTGTGTGATTTGGCCGTATATCCATTGCTGAAACAAAAATCTTATTATTTTCCTGTTACTTCCTTCAGGAATCTGTTATGAATATAAAATCGAATAATGACAATACTTTATTAGTTTATAACTTTATTAGCGTTCACATGCAGGATGTGGTCTATAGTAGTACTATTCAGGTCCTGGAAACTATATAAAACTAAACATCTCTCAGTTATTATTAATAATGAGAATCATTTGAGTTAATTAGGTGATTATTGTTGTATATCACTAATTACAATATTGTCTGTTGTTAATTACATAAAATTAATACAACTTTTGATTTTGTTTAATAAGCAAAATATGTTCCGGCTTCCTTAGTAGTGGTTTTTGTAAGCCTATTTATGTAATTATAGCATAGTGCTAGCATCTTGACTACATGAATTAGTCTACATTCTCATCGAAAAGAACCTGGAAGTCATAGCACATCTTTTTTGTCAAGGACATTTATACAATTACCACTAAGAAGTTGAAGATCTATTATTAAGAGCTAATCGCTCTGTTTTGGTAGCTATACTTGGAGATCAAACAAAACCATTACAATTATGTAGCTAAACCGAAGGTTTAGAACTTATTAAAGAAGTGAAATAGACTTTAAGATAAATCCAGATATGAATGGATGCAAGATTAGATTATGGAAGCACCATTATTGAATCTATTTCTGGCAGAAAGCAGCACCATTCACTCTACTGTGTTGGTGACATGCACTGGCATTGAAGACATTCCAACTTAGTCTTCAAAAGTGGCAGCCTATGATAATTGGTGAAAGGATTGCTGTCCTTTTGAGGATAGTTGTTGTAACTCTAAAGTGTGACCACTTAACATTAAATAGTTTGCATGTATGTCTACTACTTTATAACATTACCAACACAATTGTAATGGTTATCAATTCATGAGAATTTGTGTGGCCCATCACTGAGGAGGCTTCTTCTCCGGAGTGAGTAAACATGTCCAGGATTAAAGAGATGAATAGAAATACAGTAGAGTCTCACTAATCCTTTCCGTGCTTCTGCTCCGGTAAGGTTTTGTATACAATCCAATAATTCTACACTCTTGGTTTTCAAAGTACCGCATTAGTAAGACTACAGTAATTATCTACATGGGTTAAAAGGAAGTGCTATTTAATTTGTTAATTCTGAGCTTTCATTTCTGTCTCTTCCGAATCAATAGAAGCAAAAATCTCAACTCATCTTTCATCATAAGATCTTTTTTACTAATGAAATATTTAAAAATAGAAACTTTTTAGTAATGATCAATGTTTTACAACCATTCTTCAACAAAATATTTTTGTAGATAACACAATTTTTTGCGGCGTCCCTACAACGCTCGCACGGCTTGGCGTTATAGGTTATAATTGTAAAAATATGTATTGCGAACTAGTACTACTTTGTATTATCACTTGTAAACATACATCAGAAATAACCTTGATATATATATTTTATTGTATATTTTAAATTCATATATAAGGTTTAAAAAAAATTAAAATATAAACTTACTCATAGCTTGTAGTATTTATAGTACACAATTCTTCTAGAATGTGTCACAAATGTTTATCAGATTACTGAATTATTGTTGTAAATAAAATGTTGTGCATTCGTTATATATACAATAACCAAAATAAAGAAATACGCAGAAGTAACGAAGCGAAGCTACAAATTATAACCTAAACGCCATAGCACAGACTAATAGTCGACTAACAAGTGCGCCATAGATAAGCTAAACACCACAAAACACTGAATAGGTACTATGTATAGTTTTGATATTTTGTACTATCTTTAAAGATATCATAGACAAATAAAAATTATGACTGTAAGTAGTAAACTTTTTTTTATTCTACCGTTATGGTATGTTCCCTTTTAGGCAATGTCACTATTAGTAAACTATAATTTAGCAATATTAGTAATAAGTGACATGTCACTTATACCACAAAACATCAAACGTCAAAATGTATCATAGACACCAATGAAAATTTACATGAAAAACAAAAATAACGAGATTTTTGTTCTATATACTATATCTATCATTTCTTATCTGAAGGTAGGTATGAACATGGGATGAATCGAAGATCAAATCAAATCAAAAATACTTTATTCAGTTTAGGCCCTAATAAGGCACTTATGAACGTCAAAGACTACTACCGGTTCGGAAAACAACCCAGTCATCGAGAAGAACCGGCAAGAAACTCGATCGGGTACATTTTTTTTTAACATATATTTCTAATACATTATACAACAATGCTTTTAGTGGATGCACAGAGAGGAGTCAATTCCAGACATCACTATCATTCACATACTGATCCACTCTATAATATCCTTTTGAAACTAAAACCCGTTTGACATGGCGCTTAAATTTACAGTCCGGCAAATCGGTAACATGCTTTGGGACTTTATTGTAGAACCTAACACTATTAACTAAAAAACTATTACTGGTTTTGCTAAGTCTGAAACATGGGACCACCAGTTTATTACAGTTTCTAGTATTTAGATTATGCCGGTCTTTAACTAAATTCAGTTTCTCAAAGTTTTTCCGGACATACATTAAATTATCAAGAATGTATTGGGAGGGCAGAGTTAAGATACCGAATTCCTGGAATTTCGTTTTTAATGATTCGCGAGGTCCCATATTATATATTGCCCGAACTGCCCGTTTTTGTAATAAAAATATCGTGTCTACCTCAGCAGCCGTACCCCATAGCAGAATGCCATAAGACATTAAGCTATGGAAGTAAGCGAAGTAAACTAACCTAGCAGTGGCAATATCTGTAAGCTGGCGAATCTTACGTATTATCGAGCGAATTTCAGACCTTTCTCTACGCTACAGTCACGTAAACATTGCACAATCAATGACAGCGGTTCTCAACTCGTGGGTCGCAAAATTAATTAACCTTTTCCGTTGAGTAATAAAATTCAATGCGACCCAAAAATTTGACCACAGTATATTTCTAGTACTTTCTACTTGATACTAGATGACGTTCTGAATAACATATGAAATCGTGCGATAGCCACAAACATCAGTCGTATTTGATAACTTCTGACGATTAAACGTTCATAAGTGTCTATATACTATTATACTATTTTCGAATCAAATAAAAACTTTGAAAGCTCTATAATGGCACTCCTACCATATTTCTTCGACGATTTCGGTTTCATTCACCCGTGTCGTCTTGTAGGTCAGAATTTTGGCCTCGCGTTGACTCCTGAAGACATGCTGGCAATCTCGCCTATACCACTCATCTCCTGGGACCAGAATTTTAGACTTTGGTGTCAGCTTCCTAGAGCAGTGAGAGACATTGGGTCACGCATTAAAACCGACAAGGATAAATTCCAGATCAATGTGGACGTTCAGCATTTTGCCCCTGAAGAGATTTCGGTCAAAACTGTTAATGGTCACATAATCGTAGAGGGAAAACACGAGGAAAGGAAAGATGAACACGGTTATATCACGCGTCAGATTGTAAGGAAATAGGCTATGCCCAAAGGAACGACACCAGAGTCCGTCGAGTCGCAAATTTCGTCAGACGGCATCCTTACTATCACCGCACCAAAGACGGTTATGGATGGGATTAAAAGTGAAAGAAATGTTGCTATAAAACATACCGATCCCGTCCGCAAATAATTAAAATATCATAGTGAAGACAAGCAAAAGAAAGCTAAATAAGTGGACAAGGTTCACGAAGAATAATTTGTCGAAAGCTTCTAAAGTGTGTGTTTTAGTAGTTCATTAGTGATTTCATATAAATGGCATACAAAAGGATAAGGATATTTTTAAAAGAGCGACAAAATGATTTCTACGTATTTGTAAGTTTATGTCCCGAACTGATTTGTATTGTAGACATTTGTTAACTTCAATAAAATAAAATACCTTTACCAGAAGCATATTTCATTTGACATTTGAGAGAAAAATATTTGAATTATACAATTCGGAATTGTAAATTGTATAATCAGGTCTAGATCACATTTTACATCCATGCTCAAGCTGTTGGTAAGATAATGTATAGTTTTTTGTGGTTAACATAAAGCCTTTTTGTCAACATATAGGACATCAGTCGTATTTTATAACTTCTGACGATTAAACGTTCATAAGTGTCTATTATTTTCGAATCAAATAAAAACTTTGATTTGAAAACGAGGAAAGGAAAGATGAACACGGTTATATCATGCGTCAGTTTGTAAGGAAATAGGCTATGCCCAAAGGAACGACACCAGAGTCCGTCGAGTCGCAAATTTCGTCAGACGGCATCCTTACTATCACCGCACCAAAGACGGTTATGGATGGGATTAAAAGTGAAAGAAATGTTGCTATAAAACATACCGATAGCAATATTAGTAATAAGTGACATGTATAAGTAGCACTTATACCACAAAACATCAAACGTCAAAATGTATCATAGACACCAATGAAAATTTACATGTAAAACAAAAAATAACGAAGAGATTTCTTTTCTATATACTATATTTCTATATGTATGATTTCTTATCTGAAGGTAGGTATAAATATGGGATGAATAATTAAGATCGAGCGAGTTCCAGACCTTTCTCTCTCTTAAACATTGCACAATCAATGACCGCGGTGCTTAACTCGTGGGTCGCAAAATTAATTAACTTTTTCCGTTGAGTAATAAAACTCAATGCGACCCAAAAATTTGACCACAACTATATTTCTAGTACTTCCTACTTGATACTAGATGGCGTTCTGAATAACATATAAAATCGTGCGATAGCCACAAACATCAGTCCAAAGAGTATAATAAGTAATATAGGACATCAGTCGTATTTTATAACTTCTGACGATTAAACGTTCATAAGTGTCTATTATTTTCGAATCAAATAAAAACTTTGATTTGAAAACGAGGAAAGGAAAGATGAACACGGTTATATCATGCGTCAGTTTGTAAGGAAATAGGCTATGCCCAAAGGAACGACACCAGAGTCCGTCGAGTCGCAAATTTCGTCAGACGGCATCCTTACTATCACCGCACCAAAGACGGGTATGGATGGGATTAAAAGTGAAAGAAATGTTGCTATAAAACATACCGGACCCGTCATATAAAATCATAGTGAAGACAAGCAAAAGAAAGCTAAATAAGTGGACAAGGTTCACGAAGAATAATTTGTCGAAAGCTTCTAAAGTGTGTGTTTTAGTAGTTCATTAGTGATTTCATATAAATGGCATACAAAAGGATAAGGATATTTTTAAAAGAGCGACAAAATGATTTCTACGTATTTGTAAGTTTATGTCCCGAACTGATTTGTATTGTAGACATTTGTTAACTTCAATAAAATAAAATACCTTTACCAGAAGCATATTTCATTTGACATTTGAGAGAAAAATATTTGAATTATACAATTCGGAATTGTAAATTGTATAATCAGGTCTAGATCACATTTTACATACATGCTCAAGCTGTTGGTAAGATAATGTATAGTTTTTTGTGGTTAACATAAAGCCTTTTTGTCAACGATTAAAGTTTCATACCCTAAATTTGGTCAAGAAATTGTTAATATTGTGAAAAATATAGCAACGTTAAATTCATGTTTACGGTGTGTAAAGAGTACGAAATATAGACTTTGGATTATCAGTTTATCGCCACTGCTTCTTTCAGTGGTCGTAAAAATATTTCATAGTCTAAACTGCAGCCACCAATTTTGAGTAACTATAAACTATATCTAAAAGTTTCAGTTATTGCCCAAAAATACTAAGGATGATGTTGCTACAATTTTTCGATTATCCAGGGTATTAAGATTCGGAGTTGCTGTAAAATTACACGTTATTTGGTTTTTATTGTTTTATATAAATAATTGAACTCATAAATCACAAAAAGAAACACTAGAAAAAGAAATATCCATAAATTATACAGACTATAAAAATAAAAATAACTTTAAAAAGCGTTAAGAGTCGTTAAAATATTCCTCGAATTAGGAAATTTCTTAAGTGGAATAAACAAACGATATTCGCACCGAAAAAATAACGGAAAATAATTATTTTGATTTGCTTGTCATGTTTTTGACACATTTTGTTAGCGTTTCGGTTCTTATTAACAGATTTTCTTATTAAATTTCCCTAAATTTATTTTAACTTTATATTTTGACAATAATTTAGATTTTATTTGATGGGATTTTAGAAAGCTAATAACTTAGGAAATATGAAACTTTCCTTATAATATATGTTAACTTACCATATTGAGTGTTCTTTAGTCTATGTATACCGGTAATTTTGGTTTCGCGCGCTTATCACGAATTCTGTTTATATCACAGACTAGTTTATATGCTGGCCCTACTATAGTATATCTTGTAATTTACGTATTTCTGCCAAAATAATAAATATATTGTCTTAATTTTTTTCACAATTTTTAGTGTTCTATTGTGTATTACTACCAATAATTAGTGTTTTAATACAATGCATGATCATATGTTTGAACTGGAATGTCTAACTCCTGACAAATGGTTAGCGAACGAAAAAAAATGGATTGATAAATTATTGGATTTACCTAATTGGTATCAGGTAAAAAAAATAAAAATATTCCTAAATATATATACTTTTTCTTTGACCTTTGTGTAACCTTGAATATGTTTGTATTATTTTTATTTATATTGATTACAGTACGCTTCTTCTCTTCTATTTTTTCTATTTGCCGTATAAATGTTATACTGGTATATTCTAAATTATTGAATATATAGACATTTAAAACTTCAATACCAATACTTGATATGACATTTTATATGTTCCCTTCTTGGTGCAAGTACAGTGTAAAAGGAACCCTCATGCCAATTTTCACTGCCTTAGCCTCATTATTTTGGGCTATATATGTATTTGTCAGTATTTTTAGGGATATATATTGATGTAATGATTTTTTTATAGCCATTTTCAGTCTTTATTTCCAACATCATATTGTGGAGTAGTAACATGAAAACAATCTACCTGATGTTAACTGGTCACTATAGACTATAGTAGAAGTAAGTTGGAAATCATTGTAACTTCTAGAATCTGAACAAATCGGAACATGGTACAAATAAATTTGGTGGTGATGCTTTCCTAGTCAAAACTTGTACCAGCTCTACCACCCTATAGTTAATAATGATGTGCCTACTACAGTTCTCAAATTAATGATATGTTAAGTAGATTTTTGGCTAATTCAAAGTAATATGATACATGGTACCGTACCTTGTGAGTAAAGTTTTCACTCTTTAACTACTTAATGGACCATCACAACAACTCTCATACACTTAAGAGGGGCACAGAAAAGGACATAAGGTATTTCATGCAGAAGAAAGATATATTCCCAACAGATTATTCTATAAATTTTTCTTTGATTTTTATTTGTTTTGTTTATATTAATTTCAATCTCTTGTGTTAACATTAATTTTAATAAAGTGTTATAGTACTTAGTTTTTTTAATCTTTGCTTTAGAAATATATAAGATTTGTACATATTTCAGATACCTCTCATAAATTCGAATGCATCACACAACCTCTCTGATGGTTCATTAGTGAGGTTCAGAGGTATGATACAAGATATGCACAATCCCGAGTTTTATTTTGAACAGTTTGAAGTTTATAACACAGTTACAAATGAGATTAAAACCAAAAGTGGAAAATATAGAGACACTGCAAATATACTTGTGAGTACTATTCATTTTTACATATTGAGTATAAGTATTTATAAATTACAAAGTATATACATATTAGTAATCAATACATAGTATAAAACACAGTCCTCAGCCCTGTCTGTCTGTCTATTTGCGATAAACTCAAAAACTACTGAACGGATTTTCTTGCGTTTTTCACCAGTAGATACAGTGATTCATGAGTAGTAGCTTAAATAATAGCTTGGTAATGGGAGATAAATTTTCAGTAACATTTCCATGCAACAATGTGTTAATAAAAGTATCCTCACAGAACACTTAAGGAGGGATGTAGTGTATGCGGTAAAGCATACATACGCTGTCTCGTGTGTTCCCGTGTTGGTAAGCCAATAGTAAATGTCATTGTCATGAGAGCCGCGGGCGCGTGTGGACGATTGTGCTATATTTGCTAATACGTGAGCATTGTCGAGCACAAAGGATACCGTACATTTGGCGACTTAAGTTCCTATGTAATGATTGTTCCTTATTGGTGTATAATTTTTGCAAGTGTATATTTGGGATGGTACATATAGGGATTTACTTGTTTGATCACTTTAATATTGTATTTAAGCTGCAGGAGATTTAAAATGATTTCAGCAAAAAGGTGTTGAGCAAGAGTCTGCGGGAAAAATAATGAAATAAAAAAAAATGACAATTAGAGTACTTGTGAATTTAGTATATGTAAATGTTTAATTCATACTTTTCATAAACTTTCTATATGGACTCAGCAATTCAAAAGGATATTTGTTTCTGAACATGACATTTCACATTTACTGATTGTAAGCGATAACCAATTGTCATCTTGAAACTCACATACCTTCACATCCAAAGTGTGACATAAGTGATACATGAGATTACACACTGGTTGGTGAACAGTTGGTCATCCCAAGTGTGTTCTTTTGACTTTTTGATCATTTCCCATACTGTGTAGATGATCTTATCAGTGAAGATTAGAGTTTTGTGTCACCATTGATGCTGGGTTCATCCATTAGGAGTTCTAAATCTTTCCACCTAATGTTATTCATGAAACACTAAGTTGCAAACTATAATTTGTTTGTAAATGTAACATATAAATAACATAAAATATAATAATTAATTTAGAATTTTAAATTTTAATCATCTTATTTTTTAAAAAGATGATCTTACGCTAACAAATCTATACTTCTATACTAATATTATAAAGAGATAAAGTTTGTGATTTTGTGACATTTTAAAATTCTTTCAGTGTTATATAGCTCATTTATCAGGGAAGGTTATAGGCTATATATCATCACGCTAAGACCCATAGGAGCGGAGCAGCAATGAAGAATGTTGCAAAATCGGGGTATTTTTTCCTTTTCAGAGCTTCCGCTGCGTCTTAGCGCAAAATAACCATTCCACGCGTACGAAGTCACGGGCAGAAGCTATTAACTAATTATATTATCTATAATCTATACTAATATTATAAAGAGGTAGAGTTTGTGAGTTTGTGACGTTGTAAGGGGTAATCTCAGGAACTACTGGTCCGATTTGGAAAATTCTTTCAGTGTTATATAGCTCATTTATCAGGGAAGGTTATAGGCTATATATCATCACGCTAAGACCCATAGGAGCGGAGCAGCAATGAAGAATGTTGCAAAATCGGGGTATTTTTTCCTTTTCAGAGCTTCCGCTGCGTCTTAGCGCAAAATAACCATTCCACGCGTACGAAGTCGCGGGCAGAAGCTGTTAACTAATTATATTAGCTATACTAATATCATAAAGAGGTAAAGTTTGTGAGGTGGTAGGGGGTAATATCTGGGGAGTCGGAAAAAAAATGGTTGAAGGAAAACTTTTTTACGACGATGCCTATATATGATTATGTTGAGAGATATATGATTGAGTTCTAGAAAAAAGTTGATTAATGCCTATTGCCTCCAAACGAAGTTGGGCACGGGTCAGCTAGTGACCAAATATAGAAGTAATAAAATAAGTAAGACCATTTAAAATTTCACACAAAAATTTATAAAATTATAATACACTAGCCGACCCATGCCCACTTCGTCACGCCACAGTCAACTTCACCACGTCTCACAAACTCGTTAACTCACAAGTCACAAACTTTACCTCTTTATAATATTAGTATCGATGAAGTGAGTTGGCAGAATTATTTAAATAATTACTGGTACAATAAAATAATACATAACTTTCTTCAATTAGAGAGACTCCATTTGAATAAATTCTATATTAAAGATTGAGTAGTTCTAATTAAGAATGAGTTTTTTTCGGTATGTTTAGAGGATATTTATTTCAAATGTAACTAGTAGGGACTTGTAAATTAATTTCACTTAATAATTCTGCGCACTCTACTATACCGTTAGTGACATTTAAGAGATATGATATGTTAGCAATTTGCCTATGTTTGTGGTGAGGAAGAATATGATTGATTGTATTTCTAGTTAGTAAAATTTATAACATAATTTTGTTTGGTTATGTATTGAATGTATCTAAGAAACTTCTATCAACAGGAAAATGAAAAAATAAACTACACAGAAAATTTAAAAAGTTCACAAAGACAAACAATGTTTGTAGTATCAATACCAGCTGTAAATGACTGGGCACAGCGGATGGAAGATGAATTGAATCATTTGAGTCATTTAGAGGAGCAACCTAACACTTCCAGGAGGCTGTGTCAGGAAAATCTGAAGCTAAAGAGGAGTCATGATGAGGCTGAAGAAGATCCAGAAGCCATGGAAGTGGTAGACGGTAGTGCAGTTGTCAATAAAGAACCAAAAATTGTGCAAAATGAAAATGATTCAGTCAATATTGTATCTAGAGAACATTTGTTGAATTTTCCACTACCTGATGTTCCAAGTAAATCATGTATAATTAAGGTAGTACTAAGCCATATCACTATTTCGTTTTAATTGTCTGTACTAATATTTAAAATAGAAAATAATTCTGTCTGTCTTTGTGTTTATTAACTATTCATAACTAAACATCTGAAATAATTACAATAGAATTTCCAATAGACATAATCTGGTACATGGAGAAGGCAGTATCCTGAATGCTTGAAACTCTTTTTACTATTGCAGAAAATATTATAGTAAATATGTTTTTTATATTTTTAAATTTGTTTACTTACGATATAGATATTCTAACTGAATTTTAAAGAGATTTTTGAATGGTGATTGTTCTCTCATAACTTTTAATGACAGTTAATGAAGTAAGTTTCACTGTAATAATTTGCTTAAAGCGAACTCTTACTTAATTTTTTTGATTGTAGCACGGCAAAGTGACTGCACTATGCCTGATGGTAAGCACAGTACAGTCCAAAAACAATGGCGACCACCGAGTGACACAATATCCATCGCCGGTCGCTGGCCTGCGTACAGCTGGATATGCACAGGCTGATCCCGAAACGCGACCCACAGAAGCGAATCACTATGAAGGGCTTTTTCGCCATTTTTGTATCTAATAAGAAAATCCATCTGTGTGTGATGAAGTCTCCAAAAGAGTATAAAATGGGACATATTTTCTTCATGTAATGTAAAGTTTCAAGAGAGATGTCTCACACAAATTAAGTTTCAGTTATATGGAAAATAATGGGATTGTAGTTTAGAACATACTAAGGGTAGTAAAAGTTGTTTTTATTTCTTCTTCTTTAATTTATGGCGCTGTTTGTAAGGAATATACAATTCCGCCAATGGTATGTAGATTCAGAGTGTGCGCTGTCTGTGGCAAAAAATGTCGTCAATAAAGAAGACCGATTTAAAAATGTTATTCGAATAATTCCAACAAATATACATACTTAGATACTTAGGCGGACTTAGATACATATCGATTAAGAAATAGACAATCTGATTAAAGTTTGATTTTGTTAATTTTAATATAATATAAAGAAATATGCAAAAAAGTTCTTAACAGCAAATCTTCTATTTGATGGATATAGCTAAATAGGAAAGCTTAGTGAAATACTGTCACATTTAAACAGTCTAATTTTTTTTAACGACTAGCCTATGTTTGTATGGAAGTTTATTTAAAAAACAGTGATTAATAAAATCAACTGAATCTATTAAAACCATTTAAATATCTACTTGTCTCTCGTACTTCAGTCGCGTCGTCATTAAAATTACAAGTACTTTTGATAGAGTGAACCGATTTTGTTGAAAGACAATGTTATTCGAAGATATGCTTTATGAGTGAATGCAGTACTTTAGCAATGATGAGTGTTCAAACAGATAGACAGACAGACAGACAAGCATTTATAAAATTGAATGAAATGTGTTTTATTACTTATCCCTAGATACCTGCAACAATTTTTTATACAAAAATCTAAAAAGTACAGATACGTTAGATATACATACTTATTGTATGTTTAGAAGATATATTAATATAATTTCTTTATATATTTTGTGCTAACATATAATTTAAATTTTCTTTATTTATTTATAGATTTATGACGATGCAGAAAACCTTAAACTGAACGACATGATTGAAGTTGTGGGATTTCTGTCTGTTGATCCAGCACTTTCTGGAGAGTTCCGTCCTGAAAGTGACCCTTTAATAGAGCCTGAATTAGAATCAGATGTAGAAACTATAACGCATAATCCACCGCCGAGCTTGGTTCCAAGAGTTCATGCAGTACATGTGAAGAAATTGGAACATTGTAATCCTTTAGTCAAAGGACCCATCGACCAAGGTAAGTCATGTAAAGTATATTTAGTCAGCTTTAAAAATAAAAATATTCATGGTAGCCATTAGGATTGGTGACAGAAGTGAAAACTCAAAACAAGGATATAACTTTAACAATGAATTATTAAATTTTTTTAATTTGTATATTGAAATAATAATTATAGTCGGGTTTACACATCTATTTGCACTCCGAACAATATATATACAGTTTATTAATTAATTATACATATGATGAGCTTCGCAATCTCAATACAAAACATTAATAGATGTGCAGTGGCCGCTATACTACGTGTTGCTAGTGTGACGAAAGCCACGCAAGCGCAATACGCTTGGTCACGCTTTACTAGCATGTCATGACGCGTAATCATAACTTTATCTCCTGCCCAAAAATACCGTTCCACGCGCCTAAAGAAGTATTCATTTCAAATAGATTTTGACATAACACTTGAACTTACTATCTGGCACAATTACAGATGTTGTATTGAAAGAAACAATCTCAGCCAGAGAACATCTTTTGAAAGCATTAAAAGAACTCTTATTAGGTGATGAGCTTGCTGCTGAATATTTAATATGCCACCTTATTGCTTGTGTGTAAGTATTATACCTTATTTTAACATATTTATAAAACTGATACAATTATTACGCTAAGTTTCTATGGGCAGGGGTCAGCTAGTGACCAAATATAGAAGTAATAACATAAGTAAGACCATTTAAAATTTCATACAAAAATTTATAAAATTATAATACACTAGCCGACCCATGCCCACTTCGTCACGCCACAGTCAACTTCACCACGTCTCACAAACTCGTTAACTCACAAGTCACAAACTTTACCTCTTTATAATATTAGTATCGATGAAGTGAGTTGGCAGAATGATTTAAATAATTACTGGTACAATAAAATACATACATACATACATAACTTTCTTCAATTAGAGAGACCCCATTTGAATAAATTCTATATTAAAGATTGACTAGTTCTAATTAAGAATGAGTTTTTTTCGGTATGTTTAGAGGATATTTATCTCAAATGTAACTAGTAGGGACTTGTAAATTAATTTCACTTAATAATTCTGCGCACTCTACTATACCGTTAGTGACATTTAAGAGATATGATATGTTAGCAATTTGCCTATGTTTGTGGTGAGGAAGAATATGATTGATTGTATTTCTAGTTAGTAAAATTTATAACATAATTTTGTTTGGTTATGTATTGAATGTATCTAAGAAACTTCTATCAACAGGAAAATGAAAAAATAAACTACACAGAAAATTTAAAAAGTTCACAAAGACAAACAATGTTTGTAGTATCAATACCAGCTGTAAATGACTGGGCACAGCGGATGGAAGATGAATTGAATCATTTGAGTCATTTAGAGGAGCAACCTAACACTTCCAGGAGGCTGTGTCAGGAAAATCTGAAGCTAAAGAGGAGTCATGATGAGGCTGAAGAAGATCCAGAAGCCATGGAAGTGGTAGACGGTAGTGCAGTTGTCACTAAAGAACCAAAAATTGTGCAAAATGAAAATGATTCAGTCAATATTGACTCTAGGGAACATTTATTGAATTTTCCACTACCTGATGTTCCAAGTAAATCATGTATAATTAAGGTAGTACTAAGCCATATCACTATTTCTTTTTATTTATCTGTACTAATATTTAAAATGGAAAATAATTCTGTCTGAGCCTAATAATTGTATCAGTTTTATAAATATATTAAAATAAGGTATAATACACAGGTATAATACTTACACACAAGCAATAAGGTGGCATATTAAATATTCAGAAGCAAGCTCAGTGTATTATACCTTATTTTAATATATTTATAAAACTGATACAATTATTAGGCTAAGTTTCTAACCATTTTTCTTCTATTTTAATAATTGTATTTCTCGCCAATCCTATTTGTATTTGCACTAATTTGTCATTATTTCTATTTGTACGGATACTTTGTAAATGTTCTCTATTTGCAAATATCAACAAAAACAATATCCATAGTGAACGATACAGAAGTTGAAGTGTTAACGCATCACCTAGTGTGGAGTAACATAAGAATCTTCTCCATGACAAAACACTTAATGGTGTTGGAGAATATAAATCTCGAAAATAAGTTATCCGAGGAGTGCAATGTTAGACCATCTCAAAGATTGAATATGAAACTTATGAGATACTAGCTTTTGATATAATAATGATATGGAATTCTCACGACGTTTTCCTTCACCAGAAGCTCCGACCCAGTTGCTAGAATTCAAACCTACGTCCATCGACGCGATGTCTGTACACTCTATTAATTAGGTAATCGTCGCTGCTTCTATCCCTCAGGAAAACTACATTAAAAAAAAAAAAAGTTACTATAAAGGTGTGTACCTGGGTGGGTAGGTGTGTAGGTTTGTGTGTATGTGTTAGTGGATGGGTGGGTGTGTAGGTTTGTGTGTTTGTGGGTGGGTGGGTGTGTAGGTTTGTGTGAGTGTGTGTGTGGGTGTATGTCTGTTTGTGTGTTTCTGTCTAATCATGATGATTGGGTGAGTAGGCGTGTTGTGTTGAGTAGTGAGAGGTGAAAACGTAGCAAAGAACTCGCATTCGCCTTTATAATATTACTAAGGATATTATTTTTTATTTTAGATATCTTCGGCAAGATACACTGGCTTTGGGGCAGTTTTGTTTGAACCTGTCCAACTTGCCAACGCAAAAGTATCCCGACTATGCGAAACAGCTGTACGATATCATCAAACAGTTTGTCACGAAGAGCTACTACCTCCCACTGACCATCGATAATATGAATACTCTCACTTTACTGCCGAAGTAAGATATTTTTATTTTAACATTTTTATGAGTTCTAGGTTTTGGCTATATTCGGCCACAAATTCTACTTTCGCCTGCAAGTTATCACAGGGTTATGAATTAATTATAAAATCTACTACATGACATTACAAAATTTCGTCAAAAAATCGTCATACAAACCTTGTTTTGACAATTACAAACACAATTTACAGTCGGCGATTAATTTTTATTTATTCACTAGCCCGCGTCTTCGTCTGTGTGGAAACCCTCAATAGGAAAAAAAACCCTGATTTTGAAACATTCTTCATCGGTGCTCCGCTCTTACAGGTCATAGCGTGATGATATACATCAATATTTTTGCAAGATAATCAATACTCGATGCTCGTTCTAAATCAATTAAAGTTAGAGCTTAATATTAGACCTAATTATCTCGAGAAACGCAAAACTGATATACACTCAACATCAGGTGATTTACGCAAAAATGAACTGGTATAATAATAAGGAAAGCAGTGAATCACGCCCTGTCGTGTACTCCGAGCCGCGTCCCGCACCTCGACCCTCGCCCCGCTTTTCTTTGATCGACCGTGGGATGTTCCCACGATAAGCAGTTACGTAATGATTAACCTTGAAAAGCGCCCCTTTAATGATGTTCATTGAACCTAGATGTGTTTTTTTACGTTTAAAAGTATCGTTCACATACTGTTCTTAGAACAAACCTTAAGTAAGGTTCTCTTTGTTGTTTATTAGTATTGCTTTTGATATTGTTACTTTATATGTTAAATGTGACCATGAACTACCAAAGGATCGAAGGGTGTTAAACTTTAAACAGTCACCTGGTATAGCCTATATAGCCTTCCTCGATAAATGAGGTATCAAACACTGAATTTTTCAAATCGGACCAATAGTACCAGAGGTCAGCGCGTTCAAACAAACAGACCCTCCAGCTTTGTATATATTTCAGGAAGGATTATGATTGTAACCGTCTCACAAGTGGTGTTTTACAATTGAGCAAAGACACCCACCTTGTATTAGACGAGACTAAGATGGAGCAAGGTCGTTTAGATGCTACAGGAGTTGGAAACATAGCAGCCCTCGGCAACATGATCATGACTCAGAAAGTGGAATACGATTTCAAATATTACAAAATGGAGTTCGATTCGGATATATCTGTGCTGATTCTGTCGGAAGGGAAGTCTTTGTTACCGGTATGTAGAGTAAACAATAATTAAGTGTTCTTTTTTTTTAGTTTTAAGGTCATCAAATACACGTCCTTTGAGCTTCACTTTATACTAGTTTTATATAATATTCAAATATTGCTTTAAAAAGATAGTCTTGTTAAAACTGTCCAGTTAAATAATATGACATATTAGAATTTATGCTTAATTTTTTAATTTATAATGTATTTTATTTGTGTACAAAAACCAAAGTATATTACACAAAATACCACCTTTGTTTTTCTTTTTCCCTGTAATTGAAGTCAGATCTCTATACATTACTTTTTCAAGCCATCCTGTCTCTGGTAAATGCATTTGCTTAAGGTTTCCGTCTTAAAATCAGGTTTTCAGAGTTTTTGGTCATTTTATCTATAATTAATGCGTATAGTTCGAGACGAACTCGGAACATTATTTACAGCGAGTAAAATAAACCCCAGTATTTCCATCTTGTTGGTGTGTAATTTTCCTTCATTGGTTGTATATATGATCAAGTGTGTGTAAAAAAAACTACTATATAATTAACTGCCTTGTGCCCGCGACTCTGTTCGTATGGAATAATTACTTTGGGCAGCGGAAGGTCTCAAAAGGAGAAAAAACAACGATTTTGAAACATTCTTCAATGTTACTCCGCTTCTATTGGTCCTTAGCGTGATGATTTCGCCTTCCCCAATAAATTAGCTATCTAACACTGAAAGAAGTTTTCAAATCGGACCAGTCGTTCCTGAGATTAGCGCATTCAACCAAACAAACAAACAAACAAACAAACCAGCTTTATAATATTAGTATAGATTAAGATCCTGACAAAATCTGCGTGCATTCACACCAATAACCGTAAGAACCTTGAAAAGATAGATTTCGTAAAAAACCGGCACAATCTAAATACTAGAAATTGTGACAAACTGGTTGTCCCACGTTTTAGACTTAGTAAAACCGGTAATAGTTTTTTGGGAAATAGTGTTAGATTTTACAACAAAGTACCAAGGGATATTACCGATTTGCCGGATTGCGAATTTAAGCGCCATGTCAAGCGGGTTTTAATGTTAAAAGGCTACTATAGAGTGGATCAATATGTGAACGATGGTGATGTCTGGAATTGACTCATCTCTGTGCATCCATTAAAAACGTTTGTGACATTTATTATTATATAGAATATATTATTATTCTAAATATTATATATATTTGTTAAAAAGATAAACCAGATCGAGTTTCTTGCCGGTTCTTCTCGATGACTGGGTTGTTTTCCGAACCGGTGGTAGTTTTGACGTCCATGAGTGCCTTCTTAGGGCCTAAATTGAATAAAGTGATTGTGATTTTCAATAAGGCTTAATATTTCTCCTACAGAGTGATTATCACATTCCACTAAGGCCTGAAGAGTCATCATTGCAAATTTTTGATGCCATCGTCGAGGCAGCAACATATTACTTAAAGGAGGACATAATGAATATCATCAGAACATATTTGACCTGCCTTAAACTTGTCAAATATACCATTAGTGATGATTTACAAGTTAGTACTGTGATTTTGTATGATGATTAATAAAACAAGTGAAATTATTCATAAAGATAAACTAAAAACACAATTGCAAAAATAATGTTTTTTTAGTTATATGTAACTGAATGACTGTTTTAGTATTGATTATGAGAAATTTATGTTTATATTTCCACTGTTTTTAAATTTACTAACATTTTCTTTCAATAATAAATTGTCTATATAGGCATCGGCATAATTAAAATGAATCTAACAAAACTCTTTATGTTAAAATCCAAAAAATGTCAGACAGATTTAAACTTAAAAACTCGAGAAATATCATTATCCTTCTGGCAGTTAAATGATATATTTAAAACTTTGTTTTTATTTTAATGTCTTAATAGGCAAACGAACTGATGGGTCACCTGATGTTAAGTGATCACCACCGTCCATAGACAATAACAACACCAGAGGAGTTGCAAGTGAGTTTGCCACCCTTTGGGGGGAAGGGTTAGGGGAGGGAGTGGGAGAGGAGCGAGGAGAGGGGAGGGGAGGTGGGCCTCCGGCGCTCTCACTGAGCGAACGAAACGCAACAATGCAAGCACTGTTACTTCACGTCGGTTTTCTATGAGAGGGTGGTACTACCCCGGACGAGCCGACCCATTCATGCTGAAACCAGTAGTAGCTTCTGCGTGGCTCTACCAACTTTCAAAACTTTGTTCTTTCATGATCTTTCAATCTTCATTATAACAAACATATAATGAAAATAAAATGTCGTACGTGGTTTGAAAAGTTCCCAAAAAATATATAATTTTATTTATCGTACGTATTTATACATTTTTTATACTCTGTAACATTTGAGCACAATATCATCTGATATTAAATGAGGATGTGGTCCAGGGTGGTAAATATGCTAAGGCTAGAGCGGGACTGACATACAGGTGATGATAAGTTTCCAATGCAAGAAGCTGTATTCTACATACTAATGACGTCATAACACTTTTATTACCGTACCTTATAAATAGGAATATATCGAAGTCTAATAATTTACTGTAAAAAAAAGGTTAATTTATCTATTTTACAGTTTTTTTTACATATTGGGTAGTAAGTAAATCCTCTAACAAAAGAAGAGACCTAATATCTAGGTTGACACTGTTTACAGAACTTAACTAGAGTTACTATTAACTTACAATAATTAAATACAATAAAAATGAAATTGCCCTAATAATAAAAAACCTTGACCTTAATGAATAAAAAATTATATACCAAAACCTTCCTCATGAATCACTGTATTTATTGGTGTAAGCTGCATGATAATCAGTAATTTTTGAGTTTATCGCGAACAGACAGACAGACGTAGCAGAGGACTTTGTTTTATACAGCAGAGGACTTTGTTTTATACTATGTAATAATAATGTATGTACATACATATGGGTATCTTCTTATTACTCTTACCTTTTTTATATTGATTTTTACCAAATATCTTATAATACTATTTTATAGTTTGTAGAGGAAGACTTTATCGAGATGAGAAGCAAAGCGGATAGTGAAAATCCAATTACCGCTGATGATTTACATAGACTGTTGGTTCTTGCTCGCTTGGTGAGCCTGTCCCGAGGACAAAACACCTTGAATAAAGAATGTTGGGATGTCACGAAGACAATGGAAAAAGAAAGGCTACTAAGAATTAAAAATAGAATTGCTCCTACTCTCTAAAAAAAATAAAAGATTTTCATATGTTTTACACTGAAGTTTTATTTAAAAAAAATTTTGTCAAACTGACTATTGGCCTAGAAAGGCCTGAACAGCTTCACCGGACTACAAATTATTTAATTATTTTTATATTTCGATTAAGATTAAGAATGAGTATATCAGAGGAAGTTTGAAAATAGCGCCAGTGATAGAGAAGTTGAGTAATAGGTTAGCACGGTATGTGTATGTCATAAGAGATGAAAACCATGTTTGTAACTAGAAAAGTGAGTATGATGGTGGATGGATATAGGAGTAGAGGAAGACCGAAAAAGGTATGGATAGACTGTAAAAAATGTTGTGGGTTTAAGGGTTTTGGGGTGTTCGATGAAATATATTAATATAAAATCAATAACGCAATTCGTAACGTAAGCTTTAATATCGTCTACTTGTACGACTAATAGTCTGTGATATCGACTGTCTTGTGTCGAGAAAAAATATGTCGTTCGCTTACAAACGGCCAGTGTGCATAGACAATTTTAAAACAGGCTATGTCATGTGACTATTAAACTTGATAAACATATTTACAAGCAACACCCATTACTAGTCGTGAATAATTTACGCGCAGATATTATCATAGGCCACGATTTACTTAAAAATCATCACTCAGTAGAAATGGGGTTCGGAGGTAACAGAGAACCCTTACGTATATGTAATGTAATGGAAGCTTCTTTACCCCCAGCTTCCATATTTACACACTTATCACCGGATATAAAGCCAATTTCAACTAAGTCAAAAATATTTTCAGAAGCAGATGAAAACTTTATAAAATTAGAAATTACAAAGTTGTTAGATGATGGTGGGTAGTATATCTGTTGTTTTTTATAATTATTCAATATTTTTTACAAAACTGCTATTCGATTGATCTTTATAAATAGTCAAACAGCGTCGTCTGTTATTCAAGTAGCGCACGGTTGCAAAAGTGAATTATTTTATTTCAATAGCACAAAAAACTAGGCTCCAATAAAGTTTGCCTAAGCTCAACGTAGGCTCAATTCATTTTAGGATTAATACTAGTGTGACCCAATATCTTGCGTCATGTGCATCGCACTTATGTTAGAGTAGTATTTAGTTATATTCATTTATAAAACACCTATGGCGTGATGTCACATTAGTTTTTGTGCTAATAATGAATTAGGAATAAAATATGAATTATATAAAGTCAAAAGCAGCAACGAAGGTTTTTAATAAGTTAGAATATCATATAAACCTTCTGTTCTTCCGGACAGAAGGGCACACAAGAAAGATTTTTCTATGTTAAAAAAAGTGGGGAAATCTAACAAATGTGATTGAAAATTTGATACAGTTGAATAGACGTCTGGAAATTACGGCCCTCTTTGCATTCACTAAAAACGAATGTAACTATGTTTTGTATATTTTTACAAAATATCATGTAAATATACATCAGATCGAGTTTCTTGCCGGTTCTTCTCGATGACTGGGTTGTCATCTGAACCTGTGGTAGCTTTGACGTTCATAAGCGCCTTCTCAGGGCCTAAATTGAATTTTTTTTTAAAGTTTATTTTTAGCAACCAATCTTTTAGATTATTACTGCCATTGTCGAGTAGTTAATAGTATTACAAGTTCTTCCATTCCATTTTTGGTAACCTGTCTTCTAGTAGACTATTACTGCCATTGTCAAGTGAGTATCAATATTACAAGTTTCTTGATATAATTTCAATGAACTAAGAAGATGGTGGCCATCTTGTTAGAACTTTCCATGGAGTTTTTGTAGCATCTCAGAATTCATGGTCCGTGGTACTATTTTCCATTCCCTTCACTTATGCACAATAAACAAACTATATTACATAAAACACCACCAATTTTACACAATATAGAGTCAAGTAACACAAGATTATGAATAAAATATAAAACCCACTACAGGACAGACCAAAATCCCGCCGAAAACTCGTAAAATATATTTAATTTCATTTCTCTGTAAGGACCCTTTTCGGCTGTAGTAAAAATAATGGAGTACTATAAATTTAAATATATTATAAAAATATAAATTACAATGAACAAAGAATAGTTTTTCCGTGGGGAAATGCTTAGTTTTTTAAACTGGCAAGCACAGAATATTTTATATTATCTCGAAAGTGGGAACACCTAATGAAACGAAATGTCACAGTGACGTGTCCATGTTTTAGTTATATTGATTAGAAATATATATATTTGTAGGTAATTATTGTAAGAATATTGTTGCTATTACTATGTCGACTAAGAGTAAGTCGTTGGATAGTGCCAATAAAAGTAAAGCTAGTGAATCAACTTGGAGGAAAGCATTTATTTCTAATACAGAATGGCCAGACAAGGTTAGATCGGATCGCGTGACTTTAATGAAATGTATTTAATGAAAACTTTACTTGATTGTTAATTTTTTAATTTTAAACGTTTTAGGAAGAGTTTTTAGATGTGATATACTGGATGCGCCAAGCTATAGGCATTGTTTTGGGACTGTGTTGGGGCCTGTTGCCATTGAAAGGATTCGTAGGGTTGTTACTGTAAGTTCTGTTCTATATTTTTTTATGAAACAGTATAGCACGGTAGTAATTTTGCGCGTAAAACTATAGTAAACCTGAAGTGGAAAGGTTTCTCAACATTTTTAAAACATGCTCATAGAAGTCTGTAGTTCTGTTAGTTATCAAGTAATCCATAATTTAAACAAGTTTTTATAACTTCTTAGTTCTTTTGAATAACGCAGGTGGTATTAGTTTTGTTTGACCCAAGTTATAATAATTTACTTTCATGTTTTTTTTTAATCAGGCCTATAAACTCAAACTTATATACTTATGACCTCAAATAAACTGTAAAAAATATTACAAAGTTACCTGAGCTTAAAAGACCTTTTTAATTCTGTCTGGGGTAAATATAAATAGGTTCTATATATTATGAATATGTATGTTTTTTTTTTAAAATAAGTTACTGATTATAACAGCATATAGTAAAAGACAGCACATGCATCCTTTAGCTAAAATTTCTTACAACACCCAATGTCCCAAAAATAAACCCGTCAAAACATGACAGACCAAAATGCCGCCGAAAAGTCATAAAATATATTTAATTTCATTTCTCTGTAAGGACCCTTTTCGGCTGTAATAAAAATAATGGAGTACTATAAATTTAAATATATTATAAAAATATAAATTACAATGAACAAAGAATAGTTTTTCCGTGGGGAAATGCTTAGTTTTTTAAACTGGCAAGCACAGAATATTTTATATTATCTCGAAAGTGGGAACACCTAATGAAACGAAATGTCACAGTGACGTGTCCATGTTTTAGTTATATTGATTAGAAATATATATATTTGTAGGTAATTATTGTAAGAATATTGTTGCTATTACTATGTCGACTAAGAGTAAGTCGTTGGATAGTGCCAATAAAAGTAAAGCTAGTGAATCAACTTGGAGGAAAGCATTTATTTCTAATACAGAATGGCCAGACAAGGTTAGATTGGATCGCGTGACTTTAATGAAATGTATTTAATGAAAACTTTACTAGATTGTTAATTTTTTTATTTTAAACGTTTTAGGAAGAGTTTTTAGATGTGATATACTGGATGCGCCAAGCTATAGGCATTGTTTTGGGACTGTGTTGGGGCCTGTTGCCATTGAAAGGATTCATAGGGTTGTTACTGTAAGTTCTGCTCTATAATTTTCTATGAAACAGCACGGTAGTAATTTTGCGCGTAAAACTATAGTAAACCTGAAGTGGAAAGGTTTCTCAACATTTTTAAAACATGCTCATAGAAGTCTGTAGTTCTGTTAGTTATCAAGTAATCCATAATTTAAACAAGTTTTTATAACTTCTTAGTTCTTTTGAATAACGCAGGTGGTATTAGTTTTGTTTGACCCAAGTTATAATAATTTACTTTCATGTTTTTTTTTAATCAGGCCTATAAACTCAAACTTATATACTTATGACCTCAAATAAACTGTAAAAAATATTACAAAGTTACCTGAGCTTAAAAGACCTTTTTAATTCTGTCTGGGGTAAATATAAATAGGTTCTATATATTATGAATATGTATGTTTTTTTTTTAAAATAAGTTACTGATTATAACAGCATATAGTAAAAGACAGCACATGCATCCTTTAGCTAAAATTTCTTACAATACCCAATGTCCCAAAAATCGGAATAGACCAATATTGCTCCAGTTAAGGAACTATTTTGATCTTCAGATTTATGATATATCAAACTATGTATTTCTATTATAAAACACACCGAAATCAGATCCCTCATTAATCTGTTCATGAAACTAACTGATATTCTAAAATATACAAAAACAGACAGATATTGCGTTCCCAAAACATTTGTTTTGTTGTATATAAAAAAGAATTATTGTTAAATTCATTTATCAAACAATAATTTTGTATTTTAGATTTGTAGTTGTGAATGCAGCAGTGATATATGTTTATGTGAACAATTTTCAAAGTGTCGATGAAGAAGAATATGGAGGCATGTGGGAAATAACTAAAGAAGGATTTATGACTTCTTTTGCTGGATTTTTGGTAAGTGTTCACTAATTACTTAAAGTAAAACTCTTAAGTTATCACCCATTTACATATAAAGTAGATTTGTTTAATAACTATAGAAAATTTAAAAATTTAACAAACCATAATAAGATTAGTTTCTTTTTTATCTTCTATATGAGGCTAGTTTGCCCTCTCACCCCACAGTTTGGGGACCTAGGAACCCAAGAGAGAGAGAGAGATATGACGCTAGTTTAGTGTCTAAAAATAATCACAAACATCATTCCAGATCTGATATTTATTTTAATTAGTGAGCGCCCAGTGGTCGATATTCGACCATAGCTCATTGATTTTTTAAAGGGATAAATAGTATAATAATAGTTATATGTTATAATATCATTGTTGAATGTAGAATGAAAAAGGGTAATTGGAACGTAAGAGTAAAATAATACATACAGTCGAGCATAGCAACCTTCTTCACAACCTTTTTTGAAGTCCTTTATTGAGAGATGTCAAAATGTCTTTTTTATTTACATGTGTGTATATGTTGTGTAAAATTCAAGCAGTAGTGTGAGTAATGTATATTATATACTTGTACTGCATTTTATATTTAAAAAAAAAAAAGCTTTCTGCACTTCTCCACCATATAAACTTTAACTATGCCAAATTTCACATTCATCCGTTCGCACAATTCGCTCAAAAAGGGATACAAAGTTTAGGCTTCATGTATTAATATATAAATACTAGTTGTGCTCATGACTGGCAACATGGAATCTAATATTAAAAAAAACCATAACAAAAAAAAATCATCTGAGTGGATTAAGTCCATTTACACATCTACATTCTTCTCTTGTACTTAAGTCATGTCATCATTAAAATTACAATAACTTATTATATAGTGAATCGATTTTAATGAAAACATGACTAAATTTACTCGAGGATATGCTTTAAGATTTTCGTGAGGTTTTATCATGAACACAGTACTTTAGCAGTGATTTGCGTTCATACAACCAAACAGACAGACGTTTCTCAAAATAAATGAAACCTATTTTATTACTTATTCCAAGACACCTGCACATTTTTTTTTCACAAGAATGTAAAAAGTACAAACAAATTCAATTTACGTTCCTATTATATGTATAAATTGTAAACTATAAAGTAAGTATGCGCCTGATCAAAATGGCCTGATCAAAATGATTCGGTACCAATGTTTATTACTATTGAGTATTGTTTTCTATATTTGCATAACAAAATAAGGTCCTGTAGCTGTATTGGTCTGTTAGGAAGCACATTACATACCAAGAACATATCAAGAAAGAAGAATGGTACTCGCCTCTGCTAAAACAGCTTCTATTCTCTCAACTGCTGGATACACTATGTGATTGTAAAAGATTGTCACAGTGATATGTCTGTCACCATTTGTATTGTGGTTCCAAACTAGTCCGATACAGATATCTATGACCCATAGTCCAGAATGCGACCAGTCTAAGCATAGTACTATGGCTTTACACTTGCTTTCTAATATTTAGATATGAAGGGGTGAAGAGAAAAACTGGCTAACATCTGGTTCCAATAACGTTTCTATCTATGACTGACAGTTAAAACAACTACCTCATCTAACTATTGGCTTGTTTCTGCGTTTCAATAAACACAGATAGATAAAGAATTCTATCTTTCCTTATAAACTACCTGCCGGAGGGTCTATCCGTTACCCTAGTAATATAAGTTCATAGAAAAAAATTTCAATAACATTTTTACAGTTAACTTTTCTTTGTTCACACTATCCTTTGTTTGATCTTTGTCTATCTATATTTTAATAAAAAACCATGGATTTGTTTTGTGATATTAATGATATTGATTTATATGAAGCCTGTGTATTTAATTAAGACTCAGATGATTGGGATTTGAAGCCTTTGATACTCGAATAAACTACGAAATTGAATTTACAGAATCTGAACCTATATATTTATAATATGTAAATGTAAACAATATTATGACAGTATATTCATAGAAAAAGCACAAATAGCGTTTTGTTACTTTACGTTTCGAATTTTAAGTAGATTGTAAAATGACAAGAGCAAATAATGTTCAATAAATATTATTTTTCAATAATAATCATGTTCAAATGTAGTTTTTAGCAATTCATAATAATTTTAGTAAATATAAATATTAAATTTACATATAATGTTTATCTTAAACATGACACTAAATATTTAAAACGCAGAAACAAAACGTACCTGAGGGACATTCTTAACTGGAGTTAGAAGATCCTATCTATCTGTGACCTTATCCGAGCTTGAGGGAATACTGTTATTGAAACACCAGTAATAGATAGATAAGAAGACACGATATATCTCAGATAGCTACTTACATTTAACTAGAGTTAGATTATTGAGACCGGCCGTAAGTGCACATTACATACCAAGAGCATATCAAGAAAGAAGAATGGTACTCGCCTCTGCTAAAACAGCTTCTATTCTCTCAACTGCTGGATACACTATGTGATTGTAAAAGATTCTCACAGTGATATGTCTGTCACCATTTGTATTTTGGTTCCAATCTAGTCAGATACAGATATCTATGACCCAGAGTCTAGAATGCAACCAGTCTAACCATAGTACTATGGCTTTACACTTGCTTTCTAATATTGAGATATGTAGGGGTAAAGGGAAAAACTGTCTAAGTGACATTTATAAAACTTTACAGGAGAGACATTTTAAATTTTGAAAGCATTTTATGGTAGACTTGAATACATTCTAATAAATGACTTCGAATGGAAATTGTGTACGTTATATGTATTTGGAATTGTTATCTGTATAAAATATGCCTAATAATAATAACCAACGCGATCAAATCACGGACTTAAGCTAGTTATTCACTATTAAAGAAGAAATACAACATCAAAAAAATATGGGACATGACAAGTTTCACACTTGTTTTAGATAGTCATATTATGAAAAGAATATTTTAGTGGTCATAAGCTATATATAATCAATTTGAAAAAAAATATGGACTTAGACTTTAATTCTTCATGTGTATTCGCCTATCACCCAGTAATAAACAAAGCAAAACAGTTTGAAAATAGATGCTTTTGTTAATATTACAGGTAACATGGATAATAATCTACACAGGACTCCACAGTCATACATTATGAGATGAGAAGATTGTGTATAAAAACAACCAGAATGAACAAATAAATAATATAAATATGTTCCATGTGAGTGATAATACATTTGAATGAATTCATATTTTAATGATTAGGTTTGTTTTGTTTACGATTAATAATTGTTATCAATTCAGTATGTTTCTGGATTTTTTTTAATGTTAATTTATTGCATATATTAAATAATATTTTATATTTATGGTATGAAATATGTAAATAGTATAATCCTCTATTTATGTCAATTTTTTTTAATTTTTTAAAATAATTTTTTCTCTAATTTCATAGAGCAATTGATGAAGCTGGTTTATAGGTAGCTCAATATCAATTATTTTAAAATGTAGCTTTTTTAATGGACATAAAACAATATTTGTGGTAAAAAGTGTTAAAATTATCAGTTTACTAAAAAAGTTAAGATATTAGATCCCGAACACTCTTAGTATTTAATAATTTTGTAGAAATATAATCAGTTGTAATTGCCAGTTCTAGTAAATTATCATATAATACTCAAAACAAAAAGATTATTCCTGTAAAAAAATTTGTTGAAAAAGCTTTGTAGTAGGAATTTATCTTTCTTGGAATGACTGGCCTTTCTGTGTTTATGTAAGTCTGAGGTTACATTTTAGTTAGTTGTACGGCAACACTGACCATTTTTTTGGAATTTACCAGATAGGTTAAATGATATTGGAAGCTAAAATATAAATTAAAGATTATTAAATTAACAGAAACTATACCTAGGTATTAGAATCATCATTGATTTAAATTAATACTGACAATTTATATAGAAACAAATTGTAGATAATCAACTGAGATGTGTCTGGTCACAGCTTTAGCTACAGTAATTAGTAATTTAGTTTTTCTTGTATTACAATTAATATAAGAAAAAATTATTTATTTACGTTACATTTCTATACATCTTTACATTACATCAGAAAAAACATTTATCGATAAAGTAAACATAGATGTCAAATAGATATTGAAATTTGTTGATAAAAGATGTGAAAAATATGTGTAGATTTCTTAACTGGGTAACCTTTGTTTGGTAAACTTTTATGTTTATATATTTTACATTCAAAACAAGAAACTCCATACTACCAGATTTTGATTTTATTTTGAATTTTCTTTCATCAACTTTCTTGATGGTGTTTTAAAAACCCAAAATTCATAACAATGCATGAAAGTTATAATATTTATAAATATGTGGCATTCCAATTATGGTGTTGTCTTTGGAATTCGCTTAATGTGGCCTCAAGCTTAAAAGTTAATGTAATCATAGCTTAATTGCAATGGTGTGTTCAGCTGATTAAAATTTACAATAACTTATTCATGCAGAGCTTACTAGTTTGTTTTTATTAGATAACTTTATGTAACACCCTGTTACTATATTTTATCTTTCACGACTTAGTATTCAAATTTTTATTTCTCATATAATCAAATAAAAAGATATTTTTTCTTTTACTGGATTATTGTGTAATAATAAAATATTTAAAACAAATATTTTGTGATAATAGTAAGATTATATTCAAGAATGTATAATAAATGAATTCATGAAATAATTGTAAATATTAAATGTTTTACAGAATTTGCCTTTTTGTATTAATGGTATGAAGATATGAATTTTTGAGTTTGTGATGTTGTGTAAAGATTTTTCCAAAAATGTAGTAAATTTGTTGCAAGCAAACACTACTTACAATAACTGGGGGATTATAATAATTATTAATAAATAATGTGTATATGTAAAGTTTAAAAAAATCATTACTTTGTTAGAATCAAGAAATATAAGCTACGGAATGATTTGAGCACAGAAACATTTATTTATATATGAGAGAAATTTTACCACCTTAAAAATGTGTTGACAGACAATCATTCTTTCAAAATGTCTGCCAAACTATTTAGTAAATATATTTCATCTGAAAATCGATGAAATACCTAAGTTTATACTTTTTAATTGTTATTATTTATTATTATATGAAATACAACTAGAGTATGTGTGCAATGGGATTCTTTTATTCGAAATAAAATAATATAATTGGTAAAATGTTTTTTATTATTCACTATCGATTTTAAACAATTTAAAACTTTATTAACAATGATCTATAGAACATTGTGATACTTAATTATGTAGTATAACAAAAAATTCAAAACTAAATAATATTAAATTAATAAAGGAAACCCTAAATGTGTTACTGAAATATATACAATTGAAATAATCGAGACGTAAAATTAACATTAGAAAACTTAATGTGGCAACATTGCTTTGTAACTTAGAAATAAATGGAACATTACTTATAAAGCAACAATTTTTGGTGTAACATTTAATCATCCCTCCATGTTATTTCGACCTGATCAGTTCTATATCGTTGAGTAATAGTGGCTTCTTTGAAGGGCATCCTAACCCCGGCGCCATGCGCAAGCGCACCCGCGTGGGCGATCATAACGCCATTATCTATGCAGAAACGTTCGTCGGTGGCAAATACTTTAGCTCCGCGTTCCGAGCACATTATTCCCATCATTTCTTGCAGACGTTCGTTGCAACCGACTCCTCCAACTATGAGAACCTAAACCATTCAACAATTTAATTAGTAAATTAAGTCCTACTATAATATTATACTAAATACAAATTGAATTCAATTCATTGTTAAGTATTGTATACACTTTGTCAGGGGCACATAAAAGAATATAGGATATGCTTAACCTAGAAAAAGTGCTGTTACCTAACTGTCATTTTCATATATTTAAGGATGTTTTGAATCGCACAACAAAACTTAATCCTAGCAGTATAGCCTACTAACTTTGCCTTACTTATAGAATTTTTCAAAGTGAAATACAAAAATCTTTTACCAAATGATTGCAGATGGTTAGCGGCAAGATTCATCGTTGGGTGGTTTAAGGTAAGATTGATTATAGGGGTTTACAATGGCGAATTGTCCTTCTGTTCTTTTGTAGACATATTGTGGTGGTAAAAATCAACTTCAAATCTTTTGTTGATTATTATTATCTTTGGATTCCAATGGTGTATTGTCCTTTGGTTTTATGTTAGACATAAATGGTGGTTAAAATCAACTTCAAATCTTTTGTTGTATTATCATTAGAGTTGTTCTCAACTTACATGACACTGGCGGAATTGTGGAATTTTCCACAGAGACCACAGACAAAATAAGAAAATAAATATCTTTGGATTTGATAAAAAATTTACATAACACTGGAAAAATTGTGGAATTTTCCACAGGGGCCAAAGACTAAGGAAAAAAATATTATATGGGTTAGCGGTAATTTCGATTGTAGGGGGTTCACAAGGAGATTGATTGTAAGGGGTTTGTGACAAGATTTATCAAAAGGGATTTGCGACAAGATCTGTGTTATGTGCGTTATGTGACACTTTAGGTGGATTCTATAATATACTTATAATACATGGTCAGATTTATAGTCATGTAGGAAAGGGTATACCCACCATATTTTACTATTCGCTTGGATATTCATTAGCCTAAAGTTGAAGTCTTACTGAAAAATTGTATACATTGTTGCCATTTTAATATATAAACATAACATTTTAACATATCGTATCATTACATTACATTTTCGTATCATTTTAACATATAAACATATCACAAGCCCAGAAAGTGAGCTATATAGAATTAATAAAAAACTTTTTCATGGTGGTAGGACATTTTCTAAGTCCATCTGGCTAGCTACCACCCTCATGATGAAAATCTCTCGCCGAGCACCTGTTGGTGTGTTCCGGCAGCTGCAATTGAGAGCCAGTCCCCATTAGGTTTGCCGTGATTACCATATTAGACTATATTGTCATATAACATCAGATGAGAATGTGGGCAAACACCTAGAACCTAGAAAGTATTAAAGAAAAATTAATTAAAAACAAATTGTTAGTCACCTCATTGGAACCACAATGGGCCATAGCTCTCTCAGTTATTTCGACGAGCATGGCAAAAACTGTCTCTTGCAGTGAATAACACAGATCTTCGACAGTGTATTCCTGTAACAGCTTCTCAATGCCGCCGGATAAATACGATAGAATGCCTGAGAAACTGACATCCATACCTAAAACATCGATAATAATTATACAGTGCATGGAACAACAATTTAGGCCAATGGTTCAACATTTATGGTCAACTAGTATGAACAAATTTTGCTTTAAACAGTATAATGACACTGTCTCTTTGATGAACGGTTTTTTTTAGTGTTTAAAGGCAAACACAACCCAACAAATATGGAAAGTCATTTCTTAAGCACCTGACAATGTATTGCAACAAAACAGACAACAGACTATAAACAAAAAATAAAAACAAAATTTTACAGGATTGCATAAAATTATATCATTACATAGTATAAAACAAAGTCATCGCCACGTCTGTCTGTTTGTCTGTTCGCGATTAACCTGAAAAACTACTAAACGGATATTTTTCATGCAGTTTTCACCAGCAGATACATGGTGGGACAATATCCGCCACAAGTCCGCTGGTGTTATATAAAAGTATGGGTGGTTTTTATTACAATTCCTAATATCCCATTATTACAACAAATAATAATGTATTATTTAAGACATAACTACTCTGCATTTGATTATTCATTGTCTGTTATTATTATTTACAATGCCAATCGATGGCTGGTGTTATTGCGGCATATGAACATACAAGCAGTACGCTATATGTCAATCGGTGTGAAAATGAGAGCAGTTCACACTGCTTACTGTAAGTTAGGTTACGAACAAGAAATAGTACGCAACAGTAGAATAACTAATATAGGCATAATTATTTGCTTATCAGTGAATAATTCCGTAACATTTAGAAATTTTGATGGAACCGACATCTATATTTATATATATTTTTATAGTCGATACATAAGGTTGATTTATTAACACGCTTTTATTAGCTTCACCTGTATGTATGTATGTAACCGACCCCTTTGAGCTCGATTTTGTCCTACTTTGAACGATCAGATTTAATTCAAACTTTGCATACCTGTCAAAGGTTGATGACAAAGCAATAATCCGAATAAAAAGATTAAAAATTTTAACTAAAAATAAATAATAGTTTAAAAAAACTAAAAAAACACGCTTACATAAAAAATCCAACTAAAAAACAGAAAATATCATTTTTTTGTCACTTTTTACAAAAATATACATTTATTTCTAATTTACACCATTCTTAATCCAAATTTATTAAATTTTATTTTCTGTTTTTTTATGAAAGCGTGTTTTTTAAACTATTATTTATTTTAATGTAAAGTAATACTGTAATTCATAGTTACCTTTCACAGTATATGGTAGTGGGTAGTAGTATTTCCCTTTTTTAGCTGCTTGCTCAATGTTGTAACCTGGACTCGGGGCATTTGACAACTTGAGAATTCGAGCGAATCTGTAAAATTTAAACTCGTATATTATTACCATGTTTATTTAAACTTTCCTAAGAAAGAGGTACATTCAGTACGTACAGTAGTATGATATTAAAAGAATGTTTTTTAAATGAAGACTGATTTTGGTGGTACATTATTATTTATATGGAATAAGTTATTATATAGAATTAAAATACTGACTGGTAAAAAATTTAATAATTTTTCTGTGATCATATATATTTTTTTCTAAAATTTCTTTATATAATTTACCCAAAATGAAAATTGTTCCCTTCTCTTCCTTTGTCACAAATAATGATTCTTGGAAACAAGAATTCTATGGAAATTTAGGGAAAAAATATTTAAAAACAAAAAGAATGTATGACTTACTGTTATTATTATTAGATAAAAATTCAAGTACCTGTCTAAACAATTACCCACAGCAATATCTATGGTTTCTCCAAAGATCCTATATCTTTTTCTAGAGTAAGCGATAATTTGTGTATTACCACCGCTCACATATAATACAATTGGATTTTGTGCATTTGTTATCAATCTACCCATTTCAATGTCTGTACTATATTGGTTAGAGAAAATATAACTTATTGTATCAAAGTAATTAACTTCAAACTTAGGGCTTGAGGATAATTGACCTGTTTATTAATTATAAAAATAAAAACTATATTATAAAATCACGAAATATTATAAAACAAAGTCCTCTGCCATGTCTGTCTGTCTGTTCGCGATAAACTCAAAAACTACTGAATGGATTTTCATACGGTTTTCACCACCAGATAATGGGATTAATATCCTCATGAATCAATGAATCAACAACATGAACAACAACATCAACATCATGAATTAACCTTCCTAGGTTTAGTATAATTTGTCAAGGTTTTTTTTTATCAGATCCGGACAACATCCACTGGGCCTGCTAGTTATAAATAAAAATGGTTTTTTCATATATTACATTAAAGTATTTTTTTTGACAACATACAGTCAAAATCTGTTATAATGACATATGACATCGAAGAGACTACTCATATTTAGTTTTTTTTAATACATCATAGGAGGCAAACAAACAGGTGGGACACCTGACGGTAAGTGATCACCACGTCCATAGATACGTGCAACACCAGGGGAGTCGCAAGTGCGTTGCTAGCCTGTGTTTGAGGGTAGGGGGAAAGCAGAGAGGAAGGGAGGTGAGCCCCTGGCGCTTTCACTGACCGAACGAAACACAATAATGCAACCACTATTACTTCACATTGGTTTTCTGTGGGTCGGGTGGTATCACCCCGGACGAGCCGACCCATTCACTTTGAAACCAATTACAGCTTCAGCGCGGCTCTACTACCTACTAGTCGGATAAACGGATAGTCATAACAACTGGTGATGTTTTCAAGATACAACATTCAGCCGGGAATTTTGTTCTGGGTCAATATAACTGGTATGCTGTTCTAAACAGTATTATCATAAATGGTTTTGACTGTGTATGGAAAATTTCATGATAAGACATGAACATGTAACAAACAATCATGCTCATATTCTCATGTATAATATTAGTAATTAGTTATAAAAACAATATAATTTTTGTATGCCTAAAAAGGATACGACCAATACAATGGTTGACACCCAGAATTGGCTTGTTCCATATTTTAGCACAAGTTCTGGCAACAATTGCACAAACCATAAGAGGTGCACCCATGCCAGGTCCTTTAGTGTAGCAGACAACATCAATATCTTTAGAAGTCAGTCCTGATTCTTTAAAAGCCTCCTGCAACACCTCATGTATATTTTTTTGATGGTGTTCTGCTGTTTCTCTAGGTAAAAATCCTGAAAATATTTTGTCAAAATGTTATCCTATTTGTACAAAATAATTTTGACTTTACTTAAATATTAACTGGTACCCAGAGACATGAAAATAGTTTTATTACAAAGTGGGAAATATGTTTTGTCTTTGTTTACTGTTTTTTTTAATTGTTGTTGAAATTTTTTCATTGTTGCTTAACCTCTATACATATTTTATTAATTTAAAATTACTTCTGTAAAAATATTATGATTATAGCTTTGCTTCTATGTAAAACTGTAATAATATGAAGCATAGGTAATACTCTGAAAAATCCTATATTCCTTAGGAAAAATCACAAAATTTGTTCACCCATTTTAATGAATAACCCATGCAAAAATTGAAGTCTGTTCTTCACATACTATAATTCTAAATTAATATCTTACAATAAAAATCTCTTTTATGGCATCAATTTGCAGTAATAAAATGCAGTATAAACCTCGGTAGTAAATATTTAAGTATAATTATTTAAAATTACACAAAATATTTGAAGCCATATATGTATGTATTATATACATCTTAAAAATATTATTTATTACTACAACACCTGAATAGCTTTGCAAATAAATCATCTATATTTCTAAGTATCTGAAGTCATGACATATCAACTTATATGTGGTTAGCTAAATAAATATATATATTTTTAAATAACCAAACCTTCTCCAGGTGGTGTGATGTAAGTCCTTCTGCAGTTAGCAAGTATTTCTCCATCTCTAACAATGCCAATACCAAGTTTATTTGCGCTCCCTTCGAAACCGATCGCCACTACCATTTTACTATAATCTCTTTTATAATTTGAATTATACGGAAAATCAATAACTATCGCTACCCTTGTTTACAAAAACAGAGGAAAACGTTGCCAGCTGTGAAATGCTAAAAGTACTTAAAAATACAAAAAGTTACAAATACTAACCGTGATATGTGTATAATACAACAATTTACTATAGAAACAAGGAAGCTATCGTTTTGAAAACCAATGTATTTCATAAGCATTTCACATCGCTCTAAAATAGATTTTTTATGTATAACACGTGCTGGAATAATAGATAAACGTAAGCATTAGATAGGTAATTTTTAAATTTAGAGTTCATTAAAGGTAAAGAAACTTCAAGAATATCTTCACATATCTTTTTTCTTCGACTTAAATTTAAATCTGTGATATCGTCTAAAATATTCTTTGAAATAATATGCGTCCAAAAGAAATCCTCTAAACGATAGTGAAAACCACATCAAAATGCATTGCGTACTTTTAAAAAAACTTAGAGAACGGACAAATAGACTTCAAAGGCGACTTTCTTTAATAACGTTTATGTATTTATTACTGATATTCTTTGCACATGTAAACTACATCTTTTCCATTTTATGTTTACTCTTTTGCAAATTGTAAATATTACAGGTAAGATTGAGGAGATAATAAAAATGCACTGACTCTGTCAACCCAAAGGTATTTAATACCTGTCAACAGATGTTTCCTTATCCATTTTATTACTATATTGTGAAGTAAAAGAAAAATTGGAATATAAATGAATTAAAAAATTGACCAAAAAATCTGTCATTACTCTTTATAGCTTAAAAAGATTCGGAGTGGTAATAAAGCGTGTGCTTACAACACTGTAAGATTTGTCAAATAATCCATAAAAAAATAGTGTTGCTAGGACTGAGAAAGAAAAAATATCAGTGTTCATAATCTATTATCGTTATATATAAATTTCTTCTGTACGTGTGTATGTTACTGAACTCCTCCTAAACGGCTGGACCGATTTTGATGAAATTTTTTGTGCGTGTTACAGTGAATCCGAGAATGGTTAATATTCACATTTGCAACAGGTAGGTGGCATTATAATTATTAAAATAGTAGTTTTGAAGATAGAAGGGGTCTTTCTAAAAAGATAAGATAAAAAAAGATAAGATAAAATGACCATAAACGTATTACTTATTGACAATATATTATTATATCATCATAATAAAATCTTTAAGTTGTTTCATTAGTTCCTTATACAGTGTAAGTGAGCACTTAAGGTTCCAAATATGTTGCTGATGATAAACTTAATTTAACACACTATTACTATATCTAATGTATATGTTACGTCACTATAGGTGGCGTGCGTGTCGTACTTACAATTGTTTTAAAAATATCCTTATCAACTATTTATTTCACGTAAGTATGTCACAAATCCTGAACCAATGTCCCCTACACTTGAATATTGTTAAGGGCCAACATTTTTTTGTTTAGACAAGTTATTGTTTTTTTTTTCGAACAGTGTACTCCATTGGTCTAGCTAGGCCTTAACAGTTTCACCGGACTACCCAAGTTATTGGCAAATACAATCAAGACCACCATCTGAGAATATATTCAGTATCAATAAATTTTTCGGAATTGGCGTACATTCACTAATTTAAATTGGTAGCACTATTGCCTGAAGGTGAAGGAAAACATTTTGAGGATACCTGAACTTGAAAAATATACTTGTAATGTCACTGTATGTGAGAAAATATATAACTATGGATTTCTCGGAATTAGAAATACGTCGCAGGTTGGCGTGGTTATGATGCCCATACCTTTCTTTGATAAGAGGCCTATGACCCTGTGGATAGACTGATGGTTGAATTTTTATTTTAATATATGTCTCTTTATTGTTGGGCCTTTAAAAATTTTAGAGAGCAACAAACGTAAATTTATTATAAAGTGATAAATAATCCAAAATCTTAATCAGTACCAATACCGATATTATAAAGAGGTAAAATTTGTGAGTTTGTGACATTGTAGGGGGTAATCTCAGGAACTACTGGTCCGATTTGAAAAATTCTTTCAGCGTTTTATAGCTCATTTATCGGGGAAGGTTATAGGCCATATATCATCACTCTAAAACCCATAGGAGCTAAGTACCAATGAATAATGTTTCAAAGAAGGGTATTTTTTCCTCTTGAAAGCTTCCACTGCGTACTAGCGTTAATCCAAAATAATTATTTTACGAAGACGAAGCCGCGAGCAGAGGCTAGTTATGAATAAAACCTTCGATCAACAATAAAAAAATACGTCTACGTAAATGACAGCTCACTTGAAACGTGAGCTTTTATTTTGTTTAGTTTGTTTGAAACACAGCCAATGTAAGAATGTTTCACAATGCCGCAGAGTATTCAAAAGATGCAAAAATAATACCCGAAAAAGCAATTTAACGGCCGGAGTATCTTACTTTCCCTAAATACATGTTGAATAAGTTATATTTTAAGCTTTAAACTAACAAATAATATTACATTTTGAACAAAATTACCGATTTTAAAATGTGGTACAAATGTTTAGTGAAGGCTCGCCAACCACGCACAATAACGGCAAAAGTACTTTATTCATTGCGAGTTAAGGTTGAATTCACACAAATTTGTTTATGTTGTCTTTTCATTTGTAAGTGACGGAAGTAATTTATTGCTTTGCTCGTTTTACCGTAAGTATTAGATAATATTCTGAATATTCCTGACTTTATTACTGGGTGTCATGGTTGTAATTAGGTTGAACTTAAAACTGATTTAAAACTTTTTTGCTCACTTTCTTAGTAAACAAATAGCTACACATAAGTATATATTTACGCGGATAGAATTTAGTTTCGATTTTGTACGTGACCCTTTATCTAGTTATTGTTGATCGAAGAATAAAACATTTTAAATGTAGGGAAGTGCGTTTATTAAATGCACTAGTAAACTATTAATCAGTAGTAAAATTATCCAAAAGAAATAAGTACAGTCTAATATTAAATCAAGCAAATGTTTGGCACTATAAGTTAAGCTGCAACGTTTTTTTCTTCATTAACTTCATCAACGAAATCGGCTAACATATCTTCTACTGTCATAGCTTCATCTTTATCTACAGTTTTGACGGATAATTCAAGAGATGTTTCGATTTCTACTTGTCCATCTTCAACATTTTTATCCATTACTTCATTAATACCATTTTCTAAAGGTACACTTTCTTTTTCCTGAATTTCAATATCTTTTTCGACAACTTGTTCCAGACTTTCAACATTTTTAATACTTTCCCCTTGTGAATCTTTGACATCTTGCCCACAAGTAATCTGAATATCATCGGTGTCATTGCTGCTTGGAAGATTCTCATCATCTGCTTTCTCTAAAATAGTGATTTTATCTCTGCCTGTATTAGGATAGTCATATGCTACTTCCATTGATAGAGGTCTTTCGTCATCTTCCATCGTATCGGTAGATGCGTTAAGTGGTAATTGAGTTCTCATTTCATGGATACTTTCTTTATCTTGGGATTTGTCATCATTAATTTGAGCTTCTTCTCCGTTATGTTTTTCGACTATCAAATTACTTGTATCTTCAACATTCTTGTCATTGTTAATTGCAATAGTTTCTTCATTATCTGCTTGATTATTTAAAGAATCGTTATCAATTTCTGTTTGCTCACTTACTTCAGGCAATTCTTCTATATCACTACTCTGAGGTTTATCCTCAATTGTAACGTTTGCTTCTGTTTCTATATCAGTATTTCGTATTCTGTCTTCAATAATAGCTTCCACTTCTTGAACGATCATAGCTCCATCTTCAGAATCGTCACTAATTTCAATGGAATTTATTGATTCACTACTTAAGCTTATTCTCTCGTCAATATTATTTTCGAGACGTGGCCTTTTATTTGAAGGCTCGTCTGGTATGGTAATTACATCTTCCTTCTCTGCATTTAAATCCCTTGTCGATAGTCTGTGTAAAAAATCATATATTTATAAATAATAACAGTATTGTTTACATAAGAAGAAGCATTTTATATTCCATGAAAGAATCTAACGTGGGATTATCTTATTACAAAATTGAGTTTTTACATTTCAAAATAAGCAAAATCCAATTTTGCCCGTAGCTAATATTTTATGTTATTTTTCAACATTTTCAAATGTCGTACATTTAAAATATGAAGGTCAAACAAATAAAACTAAAAACCTTATGAACGGTCAAATTTGAACTTCAGTCTGAGTGTCTAAAGGCATGTTATATGAATGATTAAAATTGGATTTAGCTCATTTTGAAGTGTAAAGGCTAATTTTTAATATTTTTTCTTTGAAATTAATTACATGCTTGAACAAAACACTGTTCAAATAATTAATTGAAATGCCTAAATCGTAATAAAATTATAATGGTAACTAAAATTTAGCTATGACCATTAACAGAAATATATTGTATACCGTTCTGCGCCCAGCAATGACTCCAGCACTGCCCGATTTCTCTCAGACATAATTTTCTTTGTAGATTCTGCTTTATTATTTGCCTCAGGACGTACATCCATAGCGAATGTCAACGATGGCGGTGAGCAGTGTAGATGAAGTCTTATGTCTAAGAGTGCATTGGAACAGAATTTTTGAATCTGTAACAATATACAATACAACTATGAGTGTAATACTTCAAGACCAATGAATTAGTTGCAATTTTGCATTATGATAATCAGAAGTCTGACACGGGTTGATATTTATTATGATATTCGATATTCTGCTTTTCCTTTTTATAGCATTGGGTAGAAGGTGGGAAATGTTGTATGTATATTTTTTTGGTTCTGTTGCCTGTAGTCCTGTAGTCTAAACAACATGAAGGATTTTAACATTTTATACGACGTTAAATTCTTCTCCATTATGGAAGTAATTATAGGCTATATGACATCAATACATATCATAAAAACAAAGTCCCCTGCCACGTCTGTCTGTCTGTTCGCGATAAGCTCAAAAACTACTGAACAGATTTTCATACGGTTTTCAACAGCAGATAAAGTGACTCATGAAAAAGGTTTAGGTATATTATTTGTCAAGGTTTTTTTATTATCAGGGCGCGATAATGTCGCCTAGCCCACTAGTTTAAGTCTAAATGATGTGTGTTAATCAAAGTGCGACAGGAGAAAAACAAATTTACATATAAGAACTAGAACGAAAAAAAGCCATTCTTTAATATACATACCATTAAAAAAAATTGCTGATTAAACAGTCTTTTTTGTAGATAACAGGTAGAAGAAGGCGAAGGTTTAGATATCTCCTTCTTAGTACCTTTGACAGTGTATATAAAAAAAATGTCACGTTGATCGGTTGAGTTAATTTATGGTGGAAATTTAAATAGCTTTTAAAGTAGTTGACTGAGCAAGAAATCAGATCAGATCTTTTTTGTAGATTGTTTAATGCCCTACAAGTATGTCTTCAGTTTTACTGGACGATAATTTGTTTGAGCGCATTAAAATTACAAATATTTTTTCCCATTATGTGGAAAATAAAAAATCACCATGAACCACCTCTTAGTATAAGAGTTCAAACTTTACCAACATTTTATTCCGTCATTTTGGACGATATTTTCAAAGTAACTAAAGAAAAAAATGAAAATTTTTTTTGACACACCCTATACTATATAACATTTAAGTATTATATCTATGAATCATAACGCAATCTATCAAAACAATAGATGTGAAATAAAAATAGGTCTTTTTACATGTCATTATTAAAATAAATGAGAAACTTATTGATTACTGAATTTGCAGCTGGGTTTTTTAAAGTTTTTATGGGTCATTTTACTTATTATTTTGGCAGTTACCTCTCCTTGGTGAGTGTTAACCAGTTCACTATAGAGATGCAGGCAATATTGGGTAGGTGGAGGAACATTTGGTGGTACAGCTTTACGTGCTGACTCCAAACCTCGCAAAAGCCATAACCCTCGCTCTGTACTGTACATGGAAAGCGAGCAGCATTCACGAACTAAATGTTCCTGGAATATCTGTTAAAGAAAGTTTTTTCTATATTCATATCTATATAAATTACTTCGGCTCGGCTATAAATAAGTTTCTCACCTTAACTTTATAAATTTGTGAAATACGAAAAATAAAGTAGTCGGTGAAGCTGTTAAGACCTTGCTAGGTCAATAGCGTAGTCAGTTCGAGAGAAAAAACGAAAAATAAAATATGAAAAACCCCCCAAAAAAAAAAGGACAAACATTTTGTTGGAATTACATTTTGTTTTTGGCAACCAAGCTTCTAGATTATGACTACCATTGTCGAGTAGGTAATAATATTAAAAGTGTGCTGTGATAATTTCAATGTACTAGCAAGACGTTGGCAATCTTGTTAGAACTTTCCAGGGAATTTTTGTGGCATCTTTAGAACTGATGCTTCATGGTATTATTTTCCATCCACTTCACGTATTCACAATAACCAAACTATAGTACGTAAAATGCCTCCAACATAACAAAACATACAGTCAAATAACACAAGATTATGAATACAATATAAAAGCCACTACATGGCAGACTATTAAGAGTATTAAGAGTGGAAGAGCCACGCTGAAGCTATTATTGGTTTCAGCATGAATAAGTCGGCTCGTCCGGGGTAGTACCACCCTCTCATAGAAAACCGACGTGAAGTAACACTGCTTGCATTGCCCACCTCCGTTCCCCTCTCCTCTCCCCCTTTCACCCAAACACAGGCTGGCAACGCACTTTCGACTCTCCCGGTGTTGTTAGTGTCCATGGGCGGTGGTGATCACTTAACATCAGGTGACTCACAAGTTCGTTTGCCAGTTATGATATAAAAAAAAGACTAAGATCACGCCAAAAGTCCCGGAATTACTATTGACCAACGTTTGTACTATTGACTATTATTGGTCTATACTAATGACTTGCTCCTAGTGACGTTCTAAAACACTATTGGCTCGAAGAATCAACCAATCGTAAGTTTTGATTACTATTGGCTGTTTATGTTGCTTGGATGGATTAAAATCGTAATTATACATATTCAGTGTTATTGCATTTTTGTATATAATTCGTAATTATGTATATTTAGTATTACATTACTGCATCTGTTCTTTAATCTATGGGTGTTTTCAGGACACTCAATTTACTTTCGTTGGCTGAAAGATTGAATAGTTATGATGACGTCACCATGGATGACGTCATACTTCTCTTGTCGTTTGCCATCATAAAAAGTTAAATCTCTTACATAAACCAATTCATAATTCAGGAGTAGTCTTCGTATGATTATAGATAATATATAATAGATTAGAGATAAATTTGATTACCTTATGTGTAGCTGGTTTAAGGAAAATACCGCATACTGACAAAAACGTTTCAGCACAGTCTAAGGCAGCGATTGCAGTATCATCACAAAATTCTTCGGACCTAAAATTATGTTTTTATCACTAATTGAATGCGAATGGCGTATGATATATTACGTTGGATTTTAGATTATATATAGCTAAAACCAATAATGTGATGTGTGTGATGATAGGGCAGGAAAGTTAACTTCCTGTGAAGGGAAACGCCCGAAAACAATTCGTTTTTAAAAATAAACTGTAAGAGAAATGTGAATTTTGTACAGTTAATTTTAGAAATTTGACCTAAATATAAATTAATCGGTGAAAAACACTCGAACTCTCAACACGACGGTATATATAGTTGAGCCAATGCTGAAATGCTCTTTTCTTGATGTTTACGCTAAAATGGTTAAGAGGCGTTGCATTGCACAGCGGTATTATCCGTCCTTTAAATCCATCAAGTGTCATAATTCCTCCCCCCAACCCTCTCACCGGTGCTTAAGTCAGTCCGTATACGAAATTACTACTGCGCACATCTTTGTGAGTGACTTTTAAATAACAAATTGCATTATAAACGTTTCATAATATAGTTAGAAAATAAAAGTGAAAGGTGCAAACAGAAGTGTCTGTGAATGAAGAGAGGCCTCCTACAACCGTAATAACAGCCAAAAGGTGAGTCCTATTTTTTCCCATATCCTTCCGACCGTTGTGCATTATTAGCGATCACCAAAAAAAGCATCACGCCGAATTAATCAAACCATTTTGTTCACAATTACAACCAGCGTTTACACTTGATAAAAAAAAGACTTCAATTTTTAATTTATATGTTAAAAGAAATTAAACACAGTTGAACAGTTAAAATTTCGAAACGGAAAGGTGTAATATTCAGATCGGGACTATTCTCTAATGTAAGAATGAATTACTTACGTAGCTATTTTATTATTTTCTCCAGGAATGTGTGAGGCTATAGCGCTCTCTTGTAACATCGTGTTCGCAAGTTTTCTTTTTGCTTTCTTGCTTAATTTTTTCATTGGTTGAGAACTCATCTAGGATAACACAACAGTAACTTATAACTTGCAAACTTAAACATATATATGATCCTCGCAAAATGATCACAGAACGCAGACAATTTTATACAGAATATTAAAAAAAATTGTAATCAAAAATATTTCTTCTTTTAACTTTGGCAACCCTATTTGAAGATTATTATTGCGATTATTAAGTGGGTAATATTATTAAATTGTCTCGTGATTAATGTCCCAACAAATTGGAGGCCCTCATAGTTAGATCTTTCCCCTTTTTGTGACATTTCAGAATTTACACTCTGTGATATTATTTCCTGTTCACAATACAGATATTATATTATATAAAATGCCACCAATATATCTTATATATAAATATACAGGCCTGTAGTTGTGCGGGCATCACACAAAAAGTACTCCACTGATTTTAATATTTTTTTGCATTACTTTGCAGACATTTGGTCCTTATCTAAAAAAATCTAAACGCATTATCTTTCTTTTACTAATGTTTATAAACACTTGCGTTTGGCAATGTGTTTTTTACCGTTCAATATCAGGTGTGATCAGCGGTGTGATGCTTATATTATTTCCTAT
>MU159756.1:13512-80693 GCA_015888305.1 Antheraea pernyi
GTTGTTTTTGGATTGTACTGTGCTTACCATCAGACACAGTGCAGTCATTTTGCAGTGCTACTATAAAAAAAAAGAGTATACAAAAAGTAATGAAGCATGATAAGTCAATGTGTTTGTAGTATATTATGTTAAACATGACTGACTGCGAGAGAACAAGCATAAATGTTATGTGGTTTACAACATCTGGTGTTAATTATTTTATATAGGCCATTACTCTTGAATGTAATGACTTAATTATTATACGTGTGACATTTTTTTTACTTATAAATCATTATTAAACTGTATTTTTTATATATTGCCGTGAGAAAAAATATTACGTTATAATGGTTCACAGTAGAACAGCATGGAGTTGAGAAGACATAATTGGGCTTCACCAAATGATGAATGTCACCGCTTTCGGCTCCCTGCGTGCGATCCGGTGCAGGTACCACCCAAAACAACCGTGTCCGGTGAGCACCTGCACCAGTTGGAACGTCAGGGAGCCAAACTCCCTCCTGATCCAGTCTCGCAGGACCGGGCGGACGGCGTCAACGGTGTACGTCCCGAAGCGCGCGTCCGCCAGGTCCTGCATCCACTTTTCGACGGCGTCCTCCCTGAGACACCGTCTCTCCCCCTCTACCTCCCTGGGAGCCGGAAGCTCCCCAATTCGTTTCCTCGCCGCCGTGAATTCGTACACGGCGGCGAGAACTCCTGCCTCCAGCTCCCAGGGTAGGGAGCCGGCGAGCGTAAAGGCTGCCACCGAGGACACCGTTCGGTACACCCGGATCGCCCTCAGTGCCACCGTGCGTTGCGCATTACGGAACGTGCGCACGTTGGCGGCACCGAGGGCGTCGGCCCAAACCGGTGCCCCTTAGGCGGCCATGGCCCGCACGACTCCCATGTAGAGTCGGCGGCACCCGGCGCCCGGCCCCCCTATATTAGGGAGCAGCCGGCCGAGTGCTGCCGCTGCTCCAGCAATTCGTAGTCCGGTGAAATTGTTAAGACCTTGCCAGGTCAATAGTGTAATATTATTAATCTCTAAAAGACTAGTAACTGATGAGAGTAATTTAGTAAAAAAAATGTATCTTAAGAGAACTCATGTAGCGATATTTTGGTACGTTTTAATTTGGAACTCAATAGTCGTCATTTTTAAGTCTTTGACCTGAGTTTGGAAGGCAATCCTGTTTTAGGCCATTGAATGACCATTTAACGATATATTTATTCGCTATAGAAAGTATATGCCTCATCAAATGGAGAGCCATTTCATCTTATAAGTATATGAATTCTAGGTCAATAATTGTATTGTATTTACTACTGGTGGTAAATTAAATTTTTGTTGACTTTTCAACTTTTTTCAATATTCTATAGAGCGTACCGTTTGAATACAACCGCACGTGATATTACGTGACGACCTGGTTAATGGGACTGGTTTTTAAGTACAGTTGCAGGAACATACCTATAGGTACCTTTTTCTTTGATGAGGAAATCCCTAACGGATATCCATATCGCCGGGCAGCCGAGGATGAATATGTCCGCTTCGCACGAATTAATGAAAACGCCATGGTACCTTTTTTACACCTAATTGGCACTATGTCTGCTCCTCCGACAGATGTTGTCCCCCCCTAAGTGGCCCTGACTGCGGTCTGAGGGGTCAAGATGGTAGACACCTCAAGGGGGAGTGCGTGTTACTCCCCTGATGAACTGTGGGAGTCGCATCGAACACAATGCACTTCCACCACATGGATCTGTGCAGTTTTACTGTCCAGGGGACGGACATGCCCGTGTCCATCGCTCCCAGGTCCCATCTATGGCGACCAGAGGTCATCGCCTACGCGTCGCCGTCGCGTGGTTCGTTGGCCGTGGGATGGGGGTCTAATCGTCCGCTCAATACCCTCTCCACCGCTTTCTTTGTGAGCATAACTGTGTCTATAGGTGCCTAGAAACAAATTAACCAAATGCATCATCTAGTTACGGTATGTCGATACTTGCTGTTTAGGTTTACAGCTTTGGCGCTATTTTTTCAAACATTCTTCATTATTGCTCCGCTCCTATTGGTGTTAGCATTATGATATATAGCCTTTCCTCGATAAATTAGCTATCTAACACTGAAAGAATTTTTGAAATCAGCCCGGTAGTTCCTGAGATTAGCGCGTTCAACAAAACAAACAAAGAAACCCTCCAGCTTTATAATATCAGTATAGACTTAAAGGAATTGATTCAACAATAAACTAAACAAACTGATTAATTTAGAAACAAATTAAAAAGTTAAGTACGTTAATAACTGAGATGAACGTCAATAAAAGGAAAACATAAATGATTTATAATATAGGTATATATTAATCAACCGTTGATAATTCCTTTGATTAGTTTAGCTCATACATATGAAACAATTATGCAGATAATATTGTTTCAAAATATCCGTTCTCACTAGCGGATGTAATTTACGATTACTATGTATAAATGCATACATATCAACACGTATGAATTGCTATAATTCATATAAAATCCAAATAGCGAGCACTCTTCTTGGCTACATTGGAAACTGAACTCTTAATTTCAAACCCTGTAACAAATCGTCGAAGAAATTAGTTATCTTTAAAATTTTAAACTTGAATCTACATAGTACATAGTTGTGAGGTAACTGAATAACAACAATTTTGTTCACAAAAATCTAAAAAGTACAATCACGTTACATTTACGATGCAAACGAACAGATAGATCACCTGATGTTAAGCGATCACCACCGTCCGTAGACACTTGCAACAACAGGGAGGCCAGCAAATGCGTTGTCATCCTGTGTTTGAGGAGACGGAGAGGAAGGGAAGGGGAAGGGTAGGGGAGGTGGTCCTCCGGCGCTTTCACTGACCGAACGAAACGCAACAATGCAAGCACTGTTACTTCACGTCGGTTTTCTGTGAGAGGGTGGTGCTACCTCGGGCGAGCCGAGTTAATGTTGAAACCTTTTAATAGATTCAGCGTGGCTCTACCACCTACTATATAATAAATTCATAGTTGAGCAAAGGAGCAGTGATTTAGCTGGGTTTATTCTCTATTATGGTGTTTTAATGGTGGTAGAGCCACGCTAAAACTATTACTAGTTTGAGCATGAATGGGTCGGCTCGCCCGGGGTACTACCACCTTCTCACAGAAAACCGACGTGAAGGAACAGTGCTTGCATTGTTGCGTTTCGTTCGGTCAGTGAAAGCACCGGAGGCCACCTCCCCTCCCCTCTCCTCTCTCCTCTCCCTCTTCCTCCCCTAACCCTTCAGCCCAAAGGGTGGCAACGCACTTGCGACTCTTCTGGTGTTGTTAGTGTCCATGGACGGTGGTAATCACTTAACAGCAGGTGACCCACCTGTTCGTTTGCCACCTATGACATAAAAAAAAATACCCCAACTGTTTACAGGACACATTATGCACGCTATAACAATAGCAGTATGGCTTTAAGTCCGGATGACTTGCTATCACCGTCAAATTAAAAACCAGTTCCCCATTAGGTTCAGCGTGTTCAAAATCAAAATCAAAATCAAAATATCCTTTATTCAATTTAGGCCCTGAGAAGGCGCTTCTGAACGTCAAAGCCACCACCGGTTCGGAAAACAGCCCAGTCATCGAGAAGAACCGGCAAGAAACTCGATCTGGTATATTTTTTCATGTCATATATTTCTATAGTAATATAAATATTCACATTCGTTATTAGTGGATGCACAGAGAGGGGCGTCATTTCCAGACGTCACAATCATTCACGTATTGATCCACCCTATAATAGCCTTTAGATATTAAAACCCGCTTGACATGGTTCTTGAACTCACTATCAGGCAAATCGGTAATGTGTTTTGGGACTTTATTATAAAACTTAACACTATTACCTAAAAAACTGTTTTTGGATTTAGTGAGCCTGAAGCATGGAATGACCAATTTGTTGCTGTTTCTAGTATTTAAATTATGCTGGTCTTTTACTAGATCCAACATATCTGAATTTTTGCGGACATACATTAAATTATCTAGAATATATTGGGAGGGCAGAGTTAAGATACCGAATTCCTGAAACTTAGTCTTTAATGATTCGCGAGGCCTCATATTATAAATTGCTCGAACTGCTCGTTTTTGTAATAGGAATATGGTGTCTACCTCAGCTGCTGTACCCCACAACAAAATACCATAAGACATTAAGCTGTGGAAGTAAGCGAAGTAGACAATCCTAGCAGTGGCAATATCTGTTAGCTGGCGAATCTTTCTAACTGCGAATGCAGCAGAACTTAGTCTTCCCGCCAATTTTTTTACGTGAGGACCCCATTGTAACTTTGAATCAAGTGTAATACCCAAGAACACAGTATCGTCAACTAAGCCTACTAGATTCCCATCGATCTCGATTCTACTATTAGTAAACCGAACATTAGGCAAGGTAAATCTTATACATTTTGTTTTGTTGGCATTAAGCAATAGATTATTTAACGCAAACCAGTCGGAAATTTTATTTAAAGTATTATTTAGATAACTAAGCTCTGAATCTATTCTTTTTACCTTAAATATAATTGAAGTGTCGTCCGCGAAAAGAACCATGTCAGCACAGTTATCAACCACTAGCGGTAGATCATTTATATATACTAAGAACAAAAATGGCCCTAAAATAGAACCCTGTGGGACGCCAATTTGAGTCAGTGATCCAGCTGACGTAACCCCGTCTACACTAACTTTGTGACAACGATCTTCTAAATAGGACGCTAGAAGGTCGAGAGAAACCATTACCATCGTAACCATACTAGACTTGTTCCTATAAATTATAAACAAAGGATTTCATCGAAGAAATAGGATTAACAAAAATTCATATTCATACGCGTACCAACTTTGTATTCATAATCCGTTATATGCATTTAGTTACACTGTACACGTAATTGGATTCAATTAGTAACTGTATAATAAATGAGGCGTTTATTTAAATTACGTTGTATTGTGTATAAACAATAAAGATTTTAGCATTTATTTTTCCTACTATGTGTTCTCCCTTATACGTACGTATATGTCGATTCTATAATTACACATTGAACAAGAGCGATACGATGGTAGAAATTACTAAAATGATATACATTGGAAAATGCAAATTTTTTATCATACTCATCGCTACCGTAACTTCCAGGCCACTTCTCTAAACATTTGTAATACAACGAATTGGAATCCTTGGTGTTCATATTGCAATGGCGATGCTGCACTGCTACATAAGTACAATAAAATGACAATAATTTCCATGCCTACGGTAAAGACATTGTGTATTTAGAATGAAAACAGTAGACAAACACAATAATCTTCTTTCATTATTAAATATTTCTATGTAAGCGATCGTATATTGTTTAATTTTGCACCCTTAAAAAAACGGCGTAATGCAATTTTTATCTCTTTTTAATACTGGAATTTCTTGCCGCAATTAATATTGTGATATAACTATTATATTTTCATACATTTTCCTGAAGTATGTACAAACACAGAACACATTCGTTAATGATAAAACAAAGTGTTAATAGATTAGCAATTAATTGTCGAAAAAGGGTGTCACCACCTTTTTTGCTAAATTAATTAATTCCAAAATAGTGAATCACAGGGGATTAAAGCTACAATTTAATTATGTAGATAGGGTTTTAATGTAGGCCGGTGTTAATGGGTGATGTTATAGTTAATTGAAAGAGACATACAGATCCCTATTCTGTGGGGTTTATTATATTTTTGTGCTTCCTCCTACCTTTTTTTATCGTCTCCTGCTCAAAACCAATCTTAAAACTCTTACTGCTAGTAGTGACATATGTAATAATAGTTAGCACGGGAAAATTGCCAGAAGCGCTTAGCTTCAGCATGGCTAACTCATATAAGATAGAGTAAATCCATGTATTTACATCTATCTTCCCCTAAAACAACCGAATAATAATAATAATTTTTGTTATTTCCATTGTTAGATTCCGGCACCGATGCCGTTCAATTAACTTTAAATTCGACCTTTTTAATCGCCATGAGGGAAGGTCTCCTCTTTCGTACGCGCACACACCGTGGTTCTTTAGTGATATCTCGAGCCGAAGTCACCCCCGGATGGAGCCCCTGAGATATTACTATCGCGATTAAGTGACTCACCTACATCACTTGTACTCACTCATGAGATCGCCTCTCACACACGTGCACATATATACACATGATGGAAGGGTTTTGTTTTTTCCCTTATCGAACTGAATCGAATAGGTTGTTTCATTCCGATATACACGTATGCATTTGTGAATCATGCAATCTCGATTAGAATAGTTTAGCTAAGTCAGACGGGATTTCTCAGCCCAAGCCGAGGTGTGCCGTGCGCCCTTGAGCATGTTACCTAAAAATAAAATCGGCTGAGTACCTTAAGCGCTCGTCTTAGTAGTCCGGTGAAGCTGTAGAGGCCTTAAAAAAATCAGCATGGCCCAATTAAAAATTGCAACAAAAATACTTGTAAATACCGCACTGTTTTTTCGAACTGACTATTGTGCTGATTAGCCTTCACAGCTTCAGCGTACTAAATACGGCACTGTAACAATTTTACTCAATATTGAAGGACAGTACGATCTCTTCAATTTGCCACAGTCCTCCAATGGCAACTATGCCACTGTTGGAATGTTCTGCGATAAGAGGTTAGATGTATCTTGGACATCCCAAAGTTTTTACAACCATGTATGTGCCGTCATATTTTGTCTTTTTTTTTAACCAACTGACGCTACTGGTCTTCACTATGTCACAGGACCAAATCCGGTATCGTATTGATACTACCGTGATAGATTTACGTAAGGTATCTTGGATTAGAGAATCTAATTAACACCGAATACATAAGCGAAAAATATAAATTTCGCGAAATTACAATGGAAATAAAACAAATGATTAGGGAAAATACATGTACCTACCCACAAAATTCGTTATTCATTCGGTCAAAATAGTTTATTTTAGTTTACAAGACTTATCCTTGTTATATAGGTATATGCACCAACAAGTTTATTAATTTATTTTCTACTAGCTGTGGCCGTGACTTCGTCCGCGTGGAACCTAATGTAAACGAATAAATATAAATAAGTGACCAATAAAATCACCTGAATATATTATATCTAATCTTCTCTCCTTCTTAAATCCAGCCGTCATTCAAATTACAATAACTTTTGATATAATGATCCGATTCTAATGAAACAAAGATTAAATTACTCCTAAGGATATACTTTATGATTTTCTTAGTGAGGTTTCATTGAGGATCCAATACTTGCGTGTTCATACAAAACAGACAGACAGACAGACATTTCTAAAAATGATTGGCATGTATTTCGTTACTTATTCCTAGACATCTGCAATATTTTTTTTTCACGAAAACCAAAAAAGTACAGCCATTAAATTTATTATTTTTATATGTTTAGATATAAATGTTAATTGAAAGTTTATATTCTCAGAGGACAGGTTGAGTTCTTTTCTTGGAACCTTGATCTAAGTAATTCTCAGTTGTTTCTAAGTATTTCAACATTTTTATTTTTCCCTTATCGATATTCCTTCAAATATCATTTTTAAACGCTTCTAATCTTTTGAATATTGTATTTTTTTTTCTTCTTAAGATTACCTTTTTTACTTTCTTCTCATCGGCTAAACATTGAGAGAAGGTGCCGACAGGTAAGTTTTTGTCGCGAAATTAGGGCACAGCGGGAGTGCATAACATGGTTTGGATGCCACACATACTGATGCCACACAGTTGTCTAAACCAGCATGTCCCAAATTGTGGGTTGTGAGGAATATTGAGTGAGCTCTGAAAAACCGGATGATACGAATGCTCCAGTAATCACCTACCAAAAAAAACGTAAACGAAAGCAGGTGGAAAATCCATAGATTTACCAAAAGCTACACCATTGAAAATGAGTTCCAAACGCAAGGTACTGAATTTTTTCCTAGTGAAAATCAAAAGCTGTATTCCAAAATTGTTTTATTAGATGGGCCGCGGTCCAGTCAACTTTCGGAATTACTAGCCTAAAGTGTCTAAGCCATGTCACACTTGTAGCGGTTTCTCTGTAGTTCATAGTCAGTTAAGTGATTTCCAAATGAGTCATGACAGTTTATACAGGTAATACAGTGGCTCCTCTGTGGCTTTGTCATAATTACATGAAGAATCTAATTTTCCCAGCCACAGCCCTCCTTGTCTCTGTCAGGAAGATGTCACCGAATGATACCAATACCAGTCTAATGCAGTCTTCTTTGCATTTTCCTTTACGAATAACGGGATACAAATCATAATAATAAAACTCTTTATTGGACACACGTTGAAAATATACAAAATTAGACATCAGTTTACAATATGTGTGCAGTTAGGCGGTCTTATCGCTTAGAGCGATCTCTTCCAGGCAAACCTAGGGAGACATTTTACTTACAAAAACACCGGATGGCAATATAAATAGACAAAACGAATTACAAAATTATAGATAAAAGTGAGAAAAGAAATGACGCAATAAAATAATTCTATTACGACAGCGAGAGGCAATGCCGGTGGAGATATTTTTTAAATAACGTCACGGATCTTGCCTGCCTAATATCACAAGGGAGTGCGTTCCATAGGCGTACAGCTTGTACCGCAAATGATTCATGAAAATTTAACTTTTCTAGGCTAATATTTTATACTAGTCTCCTTCATGTATGATTCTACATACCAAAGATGCTTCGCATTCTCTACCTACGTGATATTGGGTAGAATTATATACTATTAACTACAACTTACACTCGGCGCTATAAATTAAAGAAGTGGACGTGATTATCTTGTCATTTAAAACTAGGTATATTCGAACCTCGTATACACTTTTATGATCTTTGTGAGTTTTAGAGACTTCTGCGTTTTATTACGTCTCTTTATAAAAACTACTCAGATATAAGCCGTGTAAAAAAAAAGTTAAATAGTTGCTTTAAAAATTTTTGGGTACTTTCGTGTTAAACGCACCGCGCTCGCTGAACGTTCGACATCTTGCTCTTTTATCTCGGTTTGGTTAGGTTAGACATGCGAAAAAGTATAAGATTGCCATAGCAGTGGCCGGTGAGCGCGGTGACTTTAATACGTAAATACCCAAACTTTTTAAAAGCAAGTATTCAATACGTATTTAACTTTTTTGGAATAACACAGAATAGATCTAAAATAATAGTGTTTACCGTAATTCTTACAATACTCTTACCAATAAATAATGAATTATTTGTTCATATGCAATTATCTAATACGACATTATGCGTTACCTCGGGATCATTGGTAGCGCGTTTGGAATGCCGCGTTCAGTAGATGACGTAATATAGTTAAATAACGAGTGAACCGGTTAGTTACCGAAATGACCTGTTATTTACATCCTATCGACAGGATTTGGACTAATTATATTGTGTTTAATTGTTATTTTATATACACGGTAAGCAAAATAACGCTATTCAAGCAATGTAATTCACTTTTCAAATATTTTTTATATAAATATTTGTTTAGAACTTTATAATAAAACACTTTATTGATGTACATAGTAATCCATATGAATGTGTTGTATTAATTTATTCTACATCTAATATTGTTTTCGTTTACATTATATTCCGTAGAGATAAATAATATAAAATGTTTCTGGTATTACAGTTACAGAGAACAAATTTATTACTTAACAGATTTGCAATGAATAGTCCTTGTTTGTAACTGATAATAATGCTTCTCTTGGGTGAATCATTGTATCCTTTACAACTTGAATTCATTTATAAACTATGATTTATGCAAATATATTTCATAGTCTAGCGGTTTTTCTAGAAAACATGTGTCTCGTTAGCTTTAGAATTATCTAATTTTGTTTTAAAGTGCGCGTATATAGTTCGTAATTATGATTTTTGATTTTTATTAGTAAAGAATAAGGTTACACGTCGATTATTGTGTATTTATTTGGAAGTTAATATCGTTATCGTGTGTTAAATTAATTAATTTGTCTCTCGGGGATTCCAAACCCTTTTTTCCGGGCATATAAATGAAAAAACGGTAGCCACTTACCGGCCAGTTTTTGCGTTATGGGCGTTTCAGTCATACTTAAATAAACACTCACAGTAGTGCGTACCGTGTTCTGATTCAACTGTGTTTTAAAATTCGAACGTGATTCGACGCGTCGGCGCTACAAACAATATTGTTTTTTTTTTTTTTAATTAAAATTAATGTGGCAATGATATAAAAATGTTTATATTCTTGTTTATAGTTATAATTGCGACGAACGCGATCGAACAACCGTGTATCGATAAAAATAGTGTAGATATATCTGACGGTGAAGTGTTCGACGATGGTAGAATTGTTAAAAATGGTGTTACGTTCCCGCGGAAAACTGTATTTACGAAGATCGTTGATGGTGAATTCAAGACCTTCGGTTGTCTTTGTAAAGTTAAAAACTGCTTACGGAAGTGTTGTGACTTAGGTTCGGTCATGTATTTGAATGGTACGTTTAAAAATTGTACCAGTATGCCCGATGATGATATTATATCGAGGCAAGGTTTGAATCTGTCGTTTATAAATACGTTTGATAGGAATGTTGATCTGGCGAGTTCTAATTTTGGTCTACTTCATGGAAAGCCGTGTCAGGAGGTCTATTTGGAAGACGGAGGCCGTTGGTTCCTGCAAGAGGTGCGTTAACTTCTAATACATTTTATTTCTAAAATACTTCATTACATTTACAAGTATTCAAATATAGCCTATAATAATTGCGAGTTAATATATTTTTCTCTAAGTGAAGTCATTTTCAGAAACTGCTTGTTATTTTCGAACATTTCCCCCCACGAGTGTATTTAATTCACAAGCTCTATAATATATTAGCGTACTTAAAAATCATGAAACTCATTTATAACCTTTACTTTTTTAATAATTTTCAAATGAGAATGTGACTTTATTTCTTTGTTCCGCGTTCACGCTTTAACTATTCAATTGATCATCATAAACTGTGGATACACTTTGTTAAAAGTACAGAAATATACATAAATTCTCATCAAGAAAAAAAGTGTCGTTCTCGAAGCATAAGTCTGATCTACATTTACACAAGTGAAGCCGCGGGCAAAGTAATCTAGATATATACAAGAGTATTTTTAATTAAAACAAGCTGAACATTACGTGCTACATATACCAAATCCAATTATATATGCCAAAAATATACATTCATGAAATGAACAACTTTCGTTTATAAAAAATCATTACCGTTCGTATCGTACAAGTATATTGTACACAGACGTTTTGATTGTATATAGTTCAAGTACCTTGAACAATATAAATAACTTTACATACCTTCGAGTTACTATGTTATTTTATAAACACATAAAAACACTTGCCACTATAGCTATGCAAGTTTCGTTCTTGTAATATTACAATCAAACATACTTTTACATTAATTTATAGTATTAGTTAGAATAGGAGTTTTTATAAAGTTTTCCACGGTACCATATTTTAATTTTGTCGCATGAATAACTTTGTCCCACTTATATATATACTAGCGGGCCCGGCAGACGTTGTCCCGCCCTGATTATAAAAAATATCCTGGACAAATTATATACCAAAACGTTCCTCGTGAATCGCTTTATCCACTGGCAAAAACCAAATAAAGATCCGTTCAGTAGTTTTTAGGTTTATCGCGAACAGACAGACAGGCAGACGCGGTAAGTTATACTATGTGATGATATATATATATATACATACATATATATATACATTACAAAAACTTGTAGAATAATCTCTGTTAGTAAACATTTATATATATATATATAATTATTAATAATAATAAGCATAAAAACAAGTTGCAAATATTATAGACAAATTCTTATAACAGGAAATACAATGCAATTCAAACAAAACGTAACAGAGCATTGACCTTTACGAAGCAGTTCTCTTTAGAATTCATGTGCTTTGCAACAGTGTTATTATGTATTTGCTAACTTCATATCTATCTGTTTTGCGTTTAAATATTGGTTATTACGGTAGCCGCGTCCACGAATTAATATTTTATTGTTTATTCTATTCTCTGAGCATCATCCATTTCAGTACGGTCGGTTGAACAATTTATAAATTGACTTGCTGCAGCTCCATCTGGTAGTGAGTGGGCATAACGGATAACAAAAAAACCATCTCCATTAAGAAACAGTTACTAAAAACTTACAAGTTGTTATTTCAAACGGGTTTTGTATGTATCTATGTCACATATACTCCTATCCGTATATACATATATAAATAAAATAGTAAGGCTTGTGCGTTCGTCGCACAAAGACTACCGAATAGGTTTCAATAAAAAAAAATAGTTTGATATCTTAAAAACTTGAACTTAGAAACTAACCTAAAAAAATATTACGATAACTTAATTTAATACAAGTTTATTAAAATTGTAAGGACTATTTGTATAAACACTACGCGTTCACAAATGTTTGTTTTCTTGCTGTGGAAAAGTCGGACAAGCGGTGTGGCGCGCATGCTCAAGAGAGTGGAAGTAATTTTTAAGTATATTTTTATTTTCAATTCTTTTTATGACTTTTCTCAGTTTATAAAATGACATTGTTAAAGTAATATAATACGTAAAAGAAGTCATGGTTATCAGCTAGCATAGAAGAGTAAAAACCTTTATTTGATTCATTATTAGTTTGAGTTCCCATCTGAAACGCAGAGCCGTATTTACTAATGGATGTTGTTGTTTTTTTTATGTCATAGGTGGCAAACGAACAGGTGGGTCACCTGATGTTAAGTGATCACCACCGTCCATGGACACTAACAACACCAGAGGAGTCGCAAGGAGGAGGAGTTAGGGGAGGGAGTGGGAGAGGAGAGGGGCGAGGGGAGGGGGGTTGGGCCTCCTGCGCTCTCACTGACCGAACGAAACGCCACAATGCAAGCACTGTTACTTCACGTCGGTTTTTTGTGAGAGGGTGGTACTACCCCGGATGAGCCGACCCATTCATGCTGAAACCAGTAAGTTTCAGCGTGGCTCTACCACCATAATGCTTATTTAAAATTGGTTTGGACACGACGTTGTTCATTTTAACTAATAACTCGCTATGCCTGCGACTCCGTCCGAGTAGAACCTAGTGTAAAACAACTAATAAAATCATCTAAACATAATAAGTCCATCTACTTATCTACTTTTCTCACGTACTTCAGCCGCGTGGTTATTAAAGTTACAATAACTTTTGATAAAGTGAACCGACTTTAATGAAACCAAGACTAAATGTCACTCGAGAATATGCTTTATGATTTTCTTGGTGAGGTGTTATCATGAACGCAGTACTTTAGCAGTGATACGTGTTCAAACAAACAGACATTTGTAAAAATGATTGAAATATATTTTATTACTTGTTCTTAGACACTTGCAACAGTTTTGTTTACAAAAACCAAAAAGTACAGACACTTTAGATTTACATTCTTATTATATGTATAGATAATATCGAAAATAAAAATAAAAAAAGACTTCAAAAACTGCTTTTAAAAAAATCACCAAAACGTCTTTGACCATAAATAAGGCAACTAACTAGTTTTAGATCGTCATGAACACACCAATATCTCGATTCTTAGCCGAGTTTGTATAGTTATCTAATGTTTCTTCAAAATCCAAGGTCCAATGCTAAAATGGAACCCTCTATGAAAATAATTCTTCAAATCAGTTTAAAAATGTCGAAGTTCCGAGTTAAGAAATTGAGCCTCCTTCCTCCTTTTTGATGTCGCTTAAAGAAGAATTTGTATTGTAGTTAAATGTTAAAATGATTTTACTATGTACTTCGTTCTTTGTTTTATTATTAGTTCTTTATAACAAATTTTCCATCAGTAGCGATCAATCATTTTTTGTTACGATACGAGGGAAAATTCTTTAGCCGTGTTATTACTAAAAAGTTAAATACGTATTAAATACTTGGTTTAAAAAGATTTCGTAATAAATGCACCGCGCTCGCCTAAGGCAAGATCGCGTTATCCTTTTTCACAAGTCTAACCTAACGTAACCAAAGCGAGACAAAAGAACAAGATGGCGAACATTCATTTTTTTTTTTTTTAGTTTATATCTCGTAAAATGGTCAATGGAACCAAACTAAAAAAAACTGCAGAGATGTAGCCAGTGACAATATTGCTATAATTGCTAGATCACGTAGGGACCTCATAAATACAGAGCTTTAAAAAACTTTTAAGTTCCAGGGTAAAATTTGGAGTAAATCAATCAATCAATCAAAAACACTTTATTCAATTTAGGCCCCAAGAAGGCAAGAAGGAACGTCAAAACTACCTCCGGTTTGGAAAACAACCGAGTCATCGAGAAAAACCGGAAAAACCGGTTTATCTTTTTAACAAGTATATATAATATTTAGAATATATTAAGTACATGTCGCAAACGTTTTTAATGGATGCACAGAGATGAGTCAATTCCATACATCACCATCGTACACATATAATATATTGATCCACTCTGTAATAGCCTTTCAACACTAAAACCCGCTTGACATGGCGCTTAAATTCGCAATCCGTCAAATCGGTAATATCCTTTGGGACTTTGTTGTAAAATCTAACACTATTTCCTAAAAAAACTGTTACTGGTTTTACTAAGTCTAAAACATGGAACAACCAGTTTGTCACAGTTTCTAGTATTTAGATTATGCCGGTTTTTTACGAAATCTAGCTTTTCGAAGTTCTACTGTTCAGGATGATTTAAGAGATGAAAAAGAAATAGATTCAGGGCGAACTCATGGTGTTTTCGCGGATGCAGGTATGGTTAGGTAGCTTATAAACCTGCGTTAAAAAAGGTTTTATCAAAAAAGGGTCAATCGTTTCAAAGCTGGGACATGTAAATTCCACCATCGTATTTTTGACTCCCACTTATTATAACAATATATTTAGTTAGATTCCAAATTTCATGGATAGATCCAGTGGGAAAACGAAACAGCAACTTGATAAAAATCAAATACAGTCTTCATTCATAAACACAAAAGCGTGAACACTGCTGTTTTAAGCCAGAAGTTAGTGTCGGGTTGATGTTTCCGTGTTCCTCTTTCAAGGATATTCTATATATAGGTTGGTCATATTTCACATATTGTAAACGATGATACGAATTATCAGCAACAGGATGTTCCTAGTTCGTGTGGGTGTATTTATGTAAACACAATTGTAATGATTCAATTATGTTTTTATACCTTATTCCTAACGAAATAATTGTTTACATGTTATGTACTCATCAATACAATTACTAGGAATCCTATAGGCTATTAAGTTTTATTTACTGTGTTATTTAATGCTGTTAAATATAATCAATAAATTAAATCAGGTTTCCTTGTCACATGCTACGAACTCTGTACCGTAATTTGAAAAGAGTATCATATTTTTAAATTTGAACCAATGTCAACGTAATTAATTAAGCTAAAACAATGTATATGTAAACAACGATTGGTGCATAGGAGATTGACCATTATAACTCTCTGTAATAAGCGTTTACAATTCGGCGTTTTCTCGGTAGTATCTAGTTTTCGTCGGGTGGCCGATCTATCCTTTGTATACTGCTATTATTATTACATTAGTTTTCCTTAACGAACTTTCTGAACTTTGGTCATTAATTGGTTTATTATTAAATGCAACGTGATGTTAGGAGAAGTTAGAGGGAGGGGGAGAGGGGAGGTGAGCCTCCGGCGCTCTCAATGACCGAACGAAACGCAACCATGCAAGCACTGTTAGGTACTTCACGTCGGTTTTCTGTGAGAGGGTGGTACTACCCCGGGCGAGCTGACCCATTCATGCTGAAACCAGTAATAGCTTCAGCGTGGCTCTACCACCTATAAAACCACTCTCTAACGCCACCTATGTTACTAGCTTCCCGCTCTGGCTTCGCGTGGGTCCACTACCAAAGAAAATTAGAGCAGATCTTCTCTTTACATTACGACCATGTAATTAAAATGACAACTAGACCTCAATCTGACAGTTTTGTCAACATTTTTACGACTGTCCTATTTCCTTCTGCCTCCCTTACCTTTTACATGAAGTTTTTAACCCAAATTTTTCATTTTACCGTACCATGTTTTATACGTTTTCTTTCATACAAACATAACAAAAATAATTTGTTAAATAGGTCCAGTCGCTCAGAAGTCATGCGCTTACATACATTCGGTAATTGATTTATATTTATATAGAACTAGCTTCTGCTCGCGACGTCGTCCGCGTGGATTAGTTATTTTGGGCTAACGGTAATACGCAGCGGCAGCTCTCAAAAGTAAAAAAAAAACGATTTTGAAACATTCTTCATTCTCCGCTCCTATTGGTCTTACCGTGATGATATATACCCTATAGCGTTTTTCGATAAATGAGCTATCTAACACTGAAAGAATGTTTCGAATCGGACCAGTAGTTCCTGAGATTGCCGTGTTCAACCTTCCTGAGATTACCGTGTTCAACCAAACACACAAACCCTTCAGCTTTATGTTATTAGTATAAATTAATAAATAAATATAAGCAGATATGTGTTCGAAGATGCTAGTTGAGTGAGCCTGGAAAGGAAACTAGTTCACTCCCGGCGGAGTTCCAAGTTAATAAGAATTTCCATCCATATTTAGTAAAAGATATCCAAGTGGTTTTCATTCTATATTGCATTTGTTACATACTAATCTCTACATAGACCATAATACCACACATATGCATAGTATCACTTGCGTACACATAGCGCTCCGGATGTCGAGTGAAAATCATCGTTGGAGGATTAACCTTCATCAGAATATATGCTGACTCGGAGCACTTTTGTTACAGATACAAAATGCTGAATTTTTTGTTCTTTTACATTGACATATAAACCCAATACACAGGTCTCGAATAAAATTAGCGCTCAAAACCGTCGCGCCAAAATTCCAAAATATACATATGTGATAATAGTTACGCGATTAACTTATGATTTTTCAAATTCGACCATACCCGAAAGATTTAAAGTTGTTTTTACAAGGACACAAGCGACGCGAGACTATTTGAAATGACTGCATAATCCAAAATTATGCACTCGTTTTTGTGTACCGGCTGTGAGACGTTAAGTATGCATGTTGGGTTTTTGTATAACAATACTCTTTAACTTAATCTTTTTTCGTTTATCTCATATACACATATATTTTACATTTGTAATTAGTAATTGTATTTACCTATGTGTTACGTATAAATGTTTTTCCTTTCTTTTAAATAATGTTTGCCATTTAAATATTGCCGTAGACTCCGCGTTAGAAGTCCGAGATCTACTTCTATATACAAAAATGAATGGTTGTATATATGTATATTTGAAACTGATTAAAATTAACTCGCTATTACGAAGCGGTACAGCACACCGACTCCTTCACCGACAGACAGTAATGTATATTTTTATTTTTACATGTTACAAGGAAAACGCAAGATATAATGCAAATAGACTGACTATAACTTATACATTAGGTACCTTGCGTGTATCGCAGCAGAGAATATTCCTTGAAATTAATGTGTTTGTTTTATATTATCTTTATATCTAAACTAGCGAGCCCGGGGGACATTGTCCTGCCTTGATAACAAAAAGCAATCCCTAAATTTAACCGTAAGCCCGTACCGGCTCCTCTTGTGAATCTAAACTATTCTTGAATCCACTTGAACAGTCACAAAAATTGTCATAAAATCCGTCCAGCTGTTATAAGGACTTCAATCACATACACACGGACAGAAGAACTGTATTTATAAAGATAAGTGTTCTTAATATATTTAATACTCTATGAGTCCTATCGTATCAACATGCCGGAGAACATTATGACGAGTTTTTACGACTTCTTGGAACGATTCAAACATAATCGCGTGTTTTTTCGACAATATTTAAATCAATTCATTTTCATTCAAACGTTTTATACATTTTCTAAGAACACGAAAATCACATTAATTGGATACTTGGTATAAAATAATAATCACATGTAATATACGTGTATATCTGAATTAATATAAAAGCTGAAATGTGTATCATCACCATCATGGACAGCTTCTCAACCCACTACAGGGCATAAGCCTCCTTTTACGCCATTCCTCTCTATTCTGTGCCAGTCTTGTCCACGTTTTTCCCACAAGTTAACTGATGCCGTCAACCCATCTTGGCATTGTTCTTCCCACACTAAATTAAAATTAAATGTGTATACGTTATATGTATTCTCAATATAAGTAACAAGTATAGTTAGCAAAATAAGCAGTTGCTAATTAAAAATTGGTTACAAATTCCTGAATGAAAATGGAAGTAATTTAGCTAATAGAATTTCAAAACAAAAATTATATATTGTCACTTTTGCGTCTAAATCATTACATAGTATAAAACAAAGTCCCCTACCGCGTCTGTCTGTTTGTCTGTTCGCGATAAACTAAAAAAATACTGAACGGATTTTTATGCGGTTTTCACCATTGGATAAAGTGATTCTTAAGGAAGGTTTTAGTATATAATTTTAGATTTATAGATAGAAGTATAGATTTTTTTATAATCAGGCCGGACTACGTCTGCCGGGCCCGCTAGTAACTTATATGAAAGAACAATAAAAAATAAAAAAGGATGACACGTGAAATATTCGGTAACTGTTGGTTTTCTATTGTGTGTCACATTTTATTTGCGGTTAATTGTAGAATATGGAAATTATGTACAACGTGGATTGCAACTACCTAATTGTAAATAAATAGACGGTGATAAACTAGTCACAGTGACTCTCCATACATGTCCAGAAGCTGAGAGACGGAAGTTGGTAAGACAACGACGACCTCCCATTGATTATTGGTCTCTCGGTGATAATCGTAGTTCTTGAACTCTTCTTTACCTTACTATCAGCCATAACATCGTCACTTTGCCGAAGTATTACAAATTATAAAATAACTAAGTTTGTAAAATCAATCATTGGTGCGAAGAATCAAGCTCTATTTAGCTACCAATAGGTGTGAAAGGTAGAGCATTTCAGATTGTTCACACCCAAACTCACGATACAAACCGACAATATTCTTGCAAAAGAGCAGCAGACATTAAATCTACAACTAAGGTGAAAGACGTACTAAAGAAAATAAGACAATTAAAATGGCGATGGGCAGGACATATGATAAGGGAAAGCAGTATGAAATGGGCTAAAATTATAACAGAATGGCAGCCACGTGATGGCAAAAGAAAAAGAGGAAGGCAAGCTAGAAGATGGACAGATGATATCAAGCTGATTGGAGGGACAATCTGGTCTAGAAAAGCTACCAATAGAGAAGAATGGAAGCAGCTGGTAGATGCCTATGTGTCACTTGACACGCTGACCACTGAACCCGATGTATCAGATCTAAGTTAAAACAATTTGTATATAAAATAATTGTTTAGTATCAGCAATAAAGGCTAATTATAAATTATATAATAATAAAACAAATTAATTTGTATTATATACTAGTTGCTCACCCCGGATTTACTAAAGAAGAAAGTAAGACCAAACATTTCCTTTGCCGTATGACATTTAATGATATAAAATGGCAACCGAACAACTAAACATTAAACCGACAATATTTTTGACTTTTCACTTTTCCATACGATTTTTTCTGTCAAAAAAACCTTGTTTTGGCAATAACAAATACAATAAAACAGAAATAGCTAACAGGTGTAACCGTTTTAAAGTTACGTGCTTACATACATTCAGCAATCGATATTCATTTATATAGATTATTACATACACAAGGGTGTAAGGGGAATAACGTCTAAGACTTGAGCCATCCAAGCCAACCTCACCTGCACGTGGTGCACCCTGCTGAATAACAAACGAGGCAATGGCGATAGCGGGGTGGTAGGGTTTTAAAGCCTGACTAGGTCGCAACCATCATGTATATGGCGAAAAAGCCCGTCATAGTGATTCGCTTCTGCGGGTCGCGTTTCGGGATCAGCCTGTGCATATCCAGCCTTTCGCAGGCCGGCATGACAGCGGCGACCGGCGATGGGTAGTGTGTCACTCGGTGATCGCCATTGTTTTAGGATTGCACTGTGCTTACCATAAGACACAGTAGAGTCATTTTGCCGTGCTACAATAAAAAAAAACGTACTTTTGAATTTGTGATCGATATACTATTTCTTTTCTCAACAATAATGAATAAATAATGACGTCATAATGTAATAAAAAGGTGGCGGTAATATAATGCGGAACACAAACATTGTTATAGGAATTAAAAACATTTTAAATCGTGGACTCGACCGACGACTATTTGCGTCCAAGAGTAAATATTCGATTCAAAACTCGCAGGCGCACGAACGTGAAACGAATAAATGTCCGGATGACGTTAGAATCGGTTTCAAATTTGTTCCGTAACCACGAGTAGAATACTTGTGTAAAAAGCACCATAAAATATACAAAATGATAATAGCTTAATGGTATTTCCAACCACACAATGAGTCTAAGATCCTTAAGGAAAAAACTAAGGTCATACAATATTCTTTTATTTTTATTTTTAGGGGTTTTTACTCCAACAACATATCAGCTCCATTGTTCTCCAATATTTCTATCTCCATCAGGAGAGTCCCTGATAAGGTAACATTACCAAGTCGCATTACAGCATCTTAGCTTCACCCGAACAGGGTTCAGCCAAGATGCTGTGACAAATACCTATAGTCTGGCAACTGCTTCTTATACAACTCATCAACTACTCTCTATCGATGCTGTTCTTGGCACATCCTCAATTTTTCTACATACATAATAATATTCCTTATCTTTTAATTTCTTTAGTTCATCTTCGATTATATTCCTTTAAAAACAGAAACGCTGGTAGACGCAGAAACATATTATGTTGTTTAAGAAATATTCTTTTTTTTTTAGGAAGAGATGACAGTTCATTTCAAAACGATGCTGGCTCTATTTGAATCAATAATCGCTCAGTTCGAAGTGATGATAGCTGAGTTTACTTAGGAGCTAGTTAGGAAGCTATAATCGAATCCAATGATGTAATAAGTCAAAGCTTGCAGTATCATATTAGTAATGCATTTTTTCAATATTTGTCTATCTAGCTACCTACCTATTTTAGGTAGAAAATGTATTGAGAAACACATAGATTTCCTTTGATACCTGCACTTCACAGCTAGTGCTCATCTAGGATTTGGAACACATAAAAAAGTAATGGAACAAGACTGTAATGAAATTAGCTTGATTGGAAATATTAGGAGAGAAGTACAAGTACCGACATATCAGTTGCTCCATAAGTTTTATGTGGCAATAATTAATGAATCTTCTTGATAGTTATAAAATACAATACCATCTTAATACCATATGGACTACACCCATAACTGTTTTACATAAATCAAAACATTATTTTATAATAAGAATAGAGTCTTGGATTAGCTTATAGCTTGACACCATTTAAAAAAATCTATCTAATTCTAGCAACATAAAACGTACACGATGCGTGTCTTTGAAGTTTTAATAGCAGAATTATTCGTGACATCAAACGAGTTTCGGAAGTAATTCGTAAACGTTATTTCACAGGCTGTTAATCAAGTAGTCCCGGGTAACACACAGATGTTTACGGGTGTGCGGAGATAATTGTTTTTCAAGATGTGTTGGCGCAATGCGCTAGCACAGTGGTCGGCAAATCGCGGCTCGCAAACCTAATGCGGCTCTTTCACTCCATGGCTCTAAACCTTCCATAAAATGTTTCGGGCAGACACGAATTATTATTTATTGACTTACCTTCTAAGACACGAGTCTTTGAAACGCAGGACTATAGAAGAGTAGGACTTTTTTAGAAAGCAACAAAAGTATAATAGCAGCAAATCACTACATTTTCTCTCCAAAAATTCATTCATATTTAGTTAAAGCACGCTTTATTTTTAATCCTAATTACTTATATTAAAATTTCTCTACTAAAGCCTAAGTTGAAAAAGAAAGCTCTTTGAATAAACTTCAACTTTGTAACGTTTATATCTGGCTGTTTTGGACGATGAATTTGCCGACCACTGTGCTAACGTAACTGACGCGAAGTGCGTGCAAGCATATTTATGTACTTTGCACCATACAATACAAGGTGCGTATATTACCAAAAGTTTGTACCAAAACAAAGTAGTTACAGTTTTATATGTATTGGTTTATGTTATTGGAATCGCTACGAAATATGACGTCCAATAGTTTCACAACGCACATTTCTCAGAAGTCATCAGATAAATGTTACATTATAATCCGTTCTATTAATGTCGCTAATAGTTTGCCACCTCGCCGGCTTTGTTTAAAAAGGCTATAAAACAGAGTATTGTGTCTTGAACTAATATATATCTTATTTTCTTACTGAATTTTCAACTATGATATGTTTTAGAATGCTTCGATTGTCAGTTCGTCTTTATGTTATGTATATTTTATTGCATTGTAGTCTCATACTGTATTTCATGTTTAATCTTTAACTACCATTCGTTTTGATTCTATTTACTGCCCTAAAGTTATCTGTATACTTACTCCGTGGGCGGCGGAGCGGATTGTTTTCTAAGAACTATGTTGTTTTTTTTTATGGAATATTGCTTACATGTATTTTTGAGTACAATTATTTGATTGCCCTTAATAAATAAAAAAAAACGTCATCATAATTCACATATTGATCCACCCTATAATAGCCTTTAGACATCACAAACCGCTTGAAATGCTCCTTGAACTCACTATCCAGTAAACGTTTGTTATGATTAGAATTTATAAATAAACAAAGTAATGAGTATTGTCTGGCAAACGCTTTCTTCCTCTATGCATATGGCCTTCACCTGATTACTAAAATTATTATGATTACTCCTATATATACTATGAATTTATGTTTTCCTTGTTCCACCATCAAGGCTATAAAGTGTGGTGTTTATGTGTGATGTCTATTTATACGCTCGCATACAATGTAAAGTGTTTAATTTGTCTGGTTCATGCGTACGAACATCTATGCGCACGGTTTCTTAGCTATGAAAAATACTTTTGTTTGCCGATTGCCACTAATTTGAATAAAAAATGTCTATAAAAATAAATAATAGTTTAAAAAAACTAAAAATCTCGCTTATATAGAAAACCAAACTAAAAACATAGAAAATAAATTTAATAAATTTGAATTAAGAACCCACATTTTTTTTTAAATAATATATTATTTTTTCTTATTTACATTATCATTAATTTATACTTTAAAAAATTACACTATTCCTAATTCAAATTAATTCTGTATTTTTTTAGTTTGGTTTGTATAAAAGCGTGTTTTTTGTTTGTTTAGTTTTTGTTTAAACAATTTTTTTTAGAGCAAAATTAATCGGTAGCTCAATCACCATTCATTAAAATAGAGAACAACGCTCTTTCCTCAAAAATTTTAAATTTATATTCTTGCTTATTTTGTTGAATTAAAAATTCTCTTTGTTATTCGAAAATTTGTTAATATTATATAGATCGGTTAAACATAATGATTGGAAATTAAAATTGACACCAATTATGCGTTATCGACTACAGATGAAAGTTATATAAATTAACTAATCTTATTGTGCAAATTGAGTAATCTTATCAAATTAATATATTGTCATCGGTCCTCGATAAATCTACAAAATTTGAATGAAATCTAACTGTTTAAAGTGGGTCAAAATCGCGCCCGAAGGAATCGGTTACAACAAACAAACATACAGGTGAAAGTAATAATTAAAAAATGCGTGTAATAAAAATGGGCGTGTCGAAGTGTGTATGTAGAAGTGAAACTTTTTTATTACAGAGAAAAATTTTGATTAAAAAAATTCAACAAAATCCAACGTCACGCGGTTTTCCGAGACGGTCACCCATCCCAGTACTGAACGCGCCCAACGTTGCTTAACTTCAGTGATCGGACGAGAATAGGTGTTTTCAACACTCATTCCGACACAGTGTTTACCCTCACTACTTTTCGTCACACAAAAATCGTTACAGATCAGAATTACAAAGTTCTTCAATAAGAAGTTTCACTTAAAAAAAGCTTTATGGATATACTAGCGGTACCGGCGGACGTTGCCCTGCTTTGATAATAAAAAAAAACTGAAATACAATCGCAGCGCCACCTACCGGGTCCAATGAATCTAAACCATTCTCGGATTCAGTGGAACACGCGTACAAAATTTTATCAAAATCGGTCCAGCCGTTTTGGAGGAGTTCAGTGACATACATACGTACAGAAGATATTTATACATATAAAAGATATACAAATATTAATCTTTTAACAGTAGCCTAATGTACGCTTTTAACATCCATAGATTTACAACCGATAATTGCTGCGTTAGTTTCTATACGAGATAAATATCTCAGATCCTTGAAGGAGTCTAGTTGCTGTAAAAGAAGTAGTCTAAGAAAATCACGTATACATACGGCGCACAACATTTTCGAAACTGGCCACTTATATAAAAATATTACAAAAATAATTACGACATTTGAAAATGGAACACTTCGACTTGAAAATGCAGTTCGTCTTTCTCACTTGTTTTTACATTTAGCAGCTATTTTAAATATTGCATTTTATACGTTACCATGTACTTGTAAACGTTTTTTTAGTATAATTTACTACTATTTTAGAACTATGAACAATGAGAATATCGATACTGTTAGCCGTATGATCAAAACATGTGACCTACCATAAAATTTAGGAATCCTTAGAAGTACGCATGAGTCGGATATAATCAATCCTATGAAAATATTTGGATGTGAAAAAACAGTTTTCTCAATAGATACCTCACTTCCTCCCGTCGACTCACTATTGGAGAATATGCCAACAAATATTCGTTTTTAGTTAACGTATTTTTATATCATTCAATCCGGACATTTTTCATGCGCCCCACGTATATATGAAAATAGATTTTTATGTATTTAATGTCATTTTGACTAGCCATAATTATGTCTACTGTATAATTTACAATCTTTATATATTTTAGTATCGTTTTGTCAGTTAATATTTAATAGAGTAATAGATTAAATTACAGTAACAAACAGGCGTGTTGCTCTTCTGGTGTTATGTAGTTAATGATTATAAAACGGAGAAGTTAATTGACTAACGTAAACGTTTTTAAAATATAATTATTTGTGTGTTATGTATGTTAATATACTCGTATATGATGATTTATTGTTATCTATTGGAGTGATTCAAACTAAATCCTTTTTACTAAAATAATTAGATGAGATAAGAATAACATGCTTTAAAAAGCTTTTACATTTGTGTCAAATATTACAAGACCTATTAATCTTTACAGTGACAATAAATCTTTTTTTAAGTGAAACTTCTAATGCGACTTCCAACAAGGTTGCGTTAAACGTTTAACGCTACCATGGAGGGGGTATGAAAGCACTGTTGCGTTAAACGTTCAACGTCCTGGGGAGGGTGAATAGAACGAGACAGAGCGAGAAAAATAATCAAACATTTCGTATCTTACTTTAGTTATCATAATCCCATTGTAAATGTTAAAGATTTGGATATTTCTCCACTCAAAAATGATAATTAAAAGATGCAATCAATTGTGAATTGTAAGTAATGTTAATGAAGTTTGTCTTAAAGAAACAATATGATTTCACTAAAAATCAGTTTCTACCCCTTCTTATTTTCATTTCCACATTACGAAGTTTCACTACTTCTACGCGGAGCGACTCCATGCGCTATTTTTTTATCAAACTGACTACTCTATTCCATACAAGGTCTTAACAGCTTCACCGGACTACTCAAATCTTTACAAATGTTATAAATGCGAATTAATTCAAAACAATGATAGAGACATATCAGTCATGTGAATAGTCACAAAACACAGTTTTAATTGGTTTAGTATTTCTTATTTTCTCTCTCTGTTACTATTCATAATATTTAAAAACATGATTCTACATTATCAATTAGTTTTATATTTATTAATATTATTATGTTACATTGTTAAATATGCAAAAGAGTTTAGTATTTAGTTTTATTACAATTTAATTTATTGTTGGAACATGCCATGACGGGATTGCCGCCAGGCCCTTTAGTATATACTAGTGGGCACTCAGTGGTCGACATTCGACCATAGTTCATTGATTTTTTAAAGGGATAAATATAATAATAATAGTTGTATGTTATAATATCATTGTTGAATGTAGAATGAAAAAGGGTAATTGGAACGTAAGAGTAAAATAATACATACAATCCAGCATAGCAACCTCCTTCACAACCTTTTTTGAAGTCCTTTATTGACAGATGTCAAAATGTCTTTTTTATTTACATGTGTGTATATGTTGTGTAAAATTGAAGCAGTAGTGTGAGTAATGCATATTTTAATTAATTTAATGTACTTCTAATGCATTTTATATAAAATAAATAGCTTTCTGCACTTCTCCTCCATATAAACTTTAACTATGCCAAGTTTCACGTTCATCCGTTCGCCCAATTCCATTAAAAAGGGGTACAAAGATTAGGCTTCACGTATTAATATACATATGTATATAGATATAGATGATGATGATATATTTATAGCTTTCTTGAACTTTCAAATAAATTCTTAGTCAATTTCGTTTCAAATACACATAAAGCACTTTTTTATATGTTAGTTATATGATGAGATCTATTTGTCATTCACTAAATGCGTTGTGGGATAATCATTCGATTGTCAACAAATAATCGTATTTATATATAAATTACTGATATAATTAACATATCTATTAAATTAGACAACAAACAAACAGATAGCTTCATTGTTTAAACAATAGTGATATGAAGCAGTCGAAATCACTTTAAGCACATGGATTATGCCACGATGACAATAAATGTAGGGCCTCTAAAGTTAACCTATCTATATATGTATGTATAATGAGAATATATCTTTTTTGAGGGTCATCACGTTAAAAGTACTACACGTATCATCATAAGGATATGGCTATTCGATGTGAATTTTTCGTAGATACTTCCAGGGTACTTCTTTTTCGGATTGCATTGACTCCTTACCATTGCTTTAATTTAAAACAATTATTTAAGGTGATTCTAGTGTTGGTAGAGCCACGCTGAAACTATTATTGGTTTCAGTTCAGGAATAGTACCACCCTATCACAGAAAACCCGACGTGAAGTAACAGTGCTTGCATTGTTGCGTTTCGTTCGGTCAGTGAGAGCGCCGGATAAGTCACCTCCCCTCCTCTGCCCATTCCCCACTCCACCTCCCTCAAACACAGGGTGGCAAGCACTTACGACTTTTCTGGTGATGTAAGTGTCTATGGACGGTGGTGATCACTTAACATCAAGTGACCAACCTGTTCCTTTGCCTCCTATGATATAAAAAAAAAATTAATGCACAGTGAAGCGGGCGGATATAAGGTCGTTATATTTAATAGGAATCTATTGCAACTACAGGGTTATACCACGGAGCATGAATTCTGAGATGCTACATTAACTTCCTGCAAAATTCTAATAAGGCTCCACCATCTTGTTAGAATACTAAAATTATCGCAAGACACTTCTAATATTCTTACCTACTTGACAATGGCAGTAATTATCTAGAAGCTTAGTTGCCAAAAAATAAATAAAAAAATAACATTGTTATACTTTCAAAAAATTATATAGTTGTTTCATAATTAATAGAAATAACAGAAACGATCTTATCTTAATCTAATTTATACGAAATAGGTAACTATAACTCCACTATAATTATTTCCGTTTACCTTATTCTCTTAAATATTTGCAATAAGTTACATATTAAAATATTTTTAGGATAATATTATATTAGCACCAATGTAGAAGCGCCTACAGTATTTTCATAGCAAAGTGAATCTTAGGCTACATACTTCTTTCAAACTGCAAGGAGTTCAATCAGTTGGATTAATTTAACAACTTTTTTTTCTGAATCCATATACCATATTTTGATGTATGTATACTTGAACAAGTTAAAATTATATTTTGTAGTGATTTTTGTATTTGGCTGTTCAATTTATTTTAAATCGGACAATGTGTCAGGTACAGCCACGCTGAAGCTATTATTGGTTTCAGCATGAATGAGTCGGCTCGTTCGGGGTAGTACCACCCTCTCACAGAAAACCGACGAGAAGTAACAGTGCTTGCATTGTTACGTTTCGTTCGGTCAGTGAAAGCGCTGGAGGCCCACCTCCCCTCTCCTCTCCCCCTCCCTTCTCTCCCCTCAAACATAGGCTGGCAACGTACTTTCGACTCCCATAGTGTTGTTAGTGTCTATGGACTGTGGTGACCACTTAACACCAGGTGACCCATCTATTCGTTTGCCTGCTATGTTATTTAAAAAAAAACATGGCCCTGCAAAACAACGATTTAAAGGTTATATAGCCTATGGTTTCTATTTATTCCAGAGAATAGTAAAAAACGGACGGATGATAAATGGTTACCGTTGCCTGTGGACAACTGCAACACTAGGGTCATTACTGTTGCGACTCCCACAGTTCGTCAGGGGGTCTAACACTCACTCCCACTTTGAGGGGTCTACCATCTCTGACCCCTCAGACCGCAGTCAGGGCCTCTTGAGGGGCTTACACCTGTCGGGGGAGCAGACGCAGTGCCATCCGGCAGTCCCTGCTCCCCCACCTAAAATGTATATGAAGGCACCATGGAGCTTTAGTCCGTGCAAATCCCGACGGGATGAGTATCTGTTAGGGATCTCCCCGTGTATAATCTGTTAGGGATCTCCCCATGTATAAAAAAAAGGGTCATTACTGTTGTAATGCCGATCTTTAAGAACGTGTTTTAATCCCTTTTTAATAGCCTTCTGTCATGTCTGTATAAAGCGTTGCTTTTCAAGTAATTCACCTAGGTGTTAAGTCCATGACCCATTTTGTGGTTAGTTATTCATACTACACATACACTCATCGATCTAAACCGAATACGCACATTGAATACGGACAACTCATAGCTGAACTATTGTTTATGTTGTTACAAGGAAATGCAGTGTAGATTATTCATTATTAGTAAATTATTAATTGGACAAATATGGTTACTGTGTACTTCATGTTTAACCAATATCAATATTCGCTTTCTTGTAAAACTGTTTAGCGGCACAGTACTCTTAACTAAGTATAGTCAGTGTCCTCTTGTAATTTGGGAGTCCTAAATAGAAGTAATTGATATATGAAGCAATTATTGAGAGCATGACTAGTCCGGTGAAGCTGTAAAGACCTTGCCAGGTCAATAGCATAGTCAGTTCGAAAAAAAAAAAAAAAAAAGAGAGCATGACTGTCATAAATCTGCGAACAGAAATAAATATGCGTGAATGTAGAATGTAATGTTCACTTTCTTGCTAGATTCTTTAGCGACACAGTCATCGTAGCTTAGTATAGTCCGTGTCCTCTTATACCTTGTGAGTTCTAGACAGAAGTTGTTAATCTATGAAGCAACAATTGAGAGCTAGGTTGTCGTAGACCTGGGAACAGATTTTAATATGTGTGGTATAACCAACATTCGTTTTGTTGCAAGACTCTTGAGCCGCATAGGTCTTTTAGCTCATGTATGTATAGTTCGTGTTCTTTTATACCTTATGAGACCTAGATAGAGGTAACTAATATATAAAGCAATTATTGAAAGCCTGGCTGTCATAAATCTGGGAAAAGATTTCAATAGGAGTGAATGTGTGTGGCAAGAAAGGTGAAAAGCATTTCTACAACAATACGTTTTACAAGGTAGACATGAATTTTGTGGAGAATTAATATAAGAGGAATTTATAAATGATAACTGAAACGTCTTTCGAACCGCTGGTGGTATTATAACGTACAGCGAAGAGTTAAGAGCTTCAACTATATAAATCATTTTTACTATATATCGGTCGAACTTTCATAACCACATAAGTCGCAGACCTCTACGTCGAAAAAAGTTGTTTTAACATCACCGTACAAGACCCAAAGCCTCGCGGCATGTCCAAAAACACTAGCTGGGCGTAGTAAAGGCGGGTATAAAGGAGAACCACATCACACAAAAGGATGATCGGACAAAATGGAGGAAGCTAAATAGGAAAGTGGACCTTGGCACAAGGCCGGGGTAACGCTAGGTAGAAGAAGAAGGCCCGTCGAACTTTCATCTTTGTGTATCTAATTGTGATGCATAAATTTAAAAATAAACAACATTAGTAAGATAGGAAACATAAATAACTAGATAGAGCTTGAAGATATATCACTGTTGATTCACAAACTAAACATTATCTGGAGATTGTTAATATTCCAGTTATATTCGGAGTTGTATTTCGGTGGAACGAATCTTAATTACTATTGAGAGTGGTAGAGCCACGCTATTATTGGCTTCAGCATGAATAGGTCGGCTCGCCCGGGGTAGTACCACCCTCTCATAGAAAACCGACGTGAAGTAACAGTGCTTGTATTGTTGCGTTTCGTTTGGTCAGTGAGAGCGCCGGAGGCCCACCTCCCTCCCTTCCACTCTCCTCTCCCTGGTTTTCTTAGTGTCTATGGACGGTGGTGATCACTTAACATCAGGTGAACCACCTGTTCGTTTGCCTGCTATGACATAAAAAAAAAGAAACAAATTTAATAATAGCTGCGCTTCAAGTTTCTCAAACATGTGTATTGTAATATCGAGGAAGACTTCTCTTATTATCGACATGACCAAATTTTCATACGTAATTGTTTCTTTGGTCACTTTTGAAACAGCGATTATGTAAAGCGTCTGTTCACATACGGCTTGTGTTGCATCAACCTCAGTTGGAACTTTGTTACTTGCGTAAAGGTAATCCTTACTAATAATTTAAATGTGAGTTTGTTTGTTCGTTCTATGATACAGTTTCACGTCTTTTTAAAATTTGCAAACACGTTGTCAGAGTAACAGAAGAGAACACAGGGTACCTTTAATGCAGGAAAAAGTAGTGCTCTCTAGGAATAGGTCAAGTCTGCATTAAAGCGAGCAACGTCGCGAGCAAAAGTTGGTATTACATAAAAGTAACGTATTAATTGAAAAAAATACTATAAGATCTTTAAACATCTTTGTTTTTGTTTTTTTAGGGACTTTTATCATTTCTTATATGTCGGTCTCATCGTAACTTCTATACTATACAACTAAAACTCTTAAATATAGAAACATAAATATACTAACTACTAAACCTAAATATACTACACAGCCTTTTGCAACAGTCCGATGTCGGTTCTGCCACAATGCTGTCTGTGATACAGACCCACATCTCCGATATTAATATTGTACGCTTTAATAAAACGCATCCCCTCAATTTGATTTTTTTTGCACTCTTTCAATGAATTATCGATGTCCCTTACCACATTCGTTGCAAACTGGTGAATCTATAATTTTCATATTATATTTCCCTGATGGAATGTAAATACTATTCCTATAATGAATCGAAAGTGATATTATTAGTTGTATCTGTGTGAACATTTAAATGACCCTATTAATGCTATCTATTCACCATTATAAAGAGAGATTTGTTTGTTTGTATTGGATAGTGTCAATAAATACTTAACCGATTTCAAAAATTATTTCACCGATAGAAGACTACATTGTTAACGAGTAATATGGACTGTATTTTATTTTCAAAACCTATTTTTACGCAGGCAAAGCCGCGATCAAAATCTAGTTACCTATATATCTATTCCTTTGTTAACTGTAAGATTGCATTTTATATTTAAATACAATATACGTGTTAAATTAGTTGGGTGACAAAAATATTCTTCTGTAATTTAATAAATATGTCTAATTAAATTTGTTAGTAGTAGGGTCATCAAAAAAAATCCATACTAGCCTAAATAAACTGAAATAATTTTATCACTCACTATTACGAGTATTGTCTTATTGTTTTATTTAGGTGTTGTACCAAAGCGTACAGCATTTTAGCATATGAGAGTTATCGTGACACTTACGCTCTTCTTAGCAATTTAAGTACTTTGATTTTTCAATCATTTGACACTAAAATCATTTTTCTTCTTTCCATTTATTGAATGCTTGGTTACTACATACATATATATACCAGATAGTTCGCCGACGTCAGACAAAGGCAATAAATATTTTATTTTTTTATTAATGACTAGCGGGCCCGGCGGACTTTACCCCGCCCTGATAATATAAGAAACCTTGACAAATTTTATACCTAAATCTTCCTCATGAATCACTTTATCTACTGGTGATAAGCAAAAGAACATTCGTTCAGTCGTTATTGTGTTCATCGCGAACAGACAGATAGAAGTGGCAGAGGATTGTGTTTTACACTACGTAATGATGATAAAATAAGAATTTGTCAATAATATCTAAACAAAGAAAAGAAGATCGGTTGATAAGTACAGGAGAGAAGGGTATTGAACTCTTTTATCCGATGTTGAATTGATGAACGATGTTTGGTCAGCATTTTTATTATAAACTGACGGTTCTTAAGTGAGAATATATAGCTTAAGCTTAGCGTAAGATATCGAAACATGCTGACAAATACTAACTTACGTTTAGAACGCCCTACCATTTTAGTATTTTATTATATTAGTATTTAAGGCATTTCCGACGTGCAGTAACAGTGCTTGCATTGTTGCGTTTCGTTCGGTCAGTGTGAGCGCCGGAGGCCCACCTCTCCATCTCTTCTCCCCTTCCCTTCCTCCCTTTCCCCCAAACATAGGCTGGCAACGCACTTTCGACCCCCCCAGTGTTGTTAGCGTCTATGGACAGTGGTGAGTGGCTTAACATCAGGTGACCCATCTATTCGCTTGCCTACTAAGGCATAAAAAAGTAGCAATATGCCTTAAAAATGTTTACGGTATTTCTTTGTTATTACCGACTGAAACGGATTGCTAGCTAGCTTCGGAAGAATTATCATTGATCTAAGAATGCCTCGTACACACGGAACTCTTGCAATGGATTGTAAGGAATCTGTTCCAGGCGGAAGTAATAAAGTAACAATGTACAATCCATGCACTATCCTATTGTCTCATCAGAATGTTTTCCTCAAGTGGTCACGTACACTCGTTACAGGATTCGAACCAACGTCGAATGACTCGCCCGTGAAGTAATTAAGTTTACCATTTCCCTTAAATAATGGAATATTTTCAGATATGCGAAATAATGATATAGCAAAAGGTCAAGGTCACTTTATTTTCATATAAAAGCAGGAAAGTACAACACAATAACAATGAAAGTGAAATGAACCGGTTCACCTTTGCACGAATTAATATTTAAAATTAAACCTTTATACGTAACTTCGTGGAATATATTAATACCGATAAATATAAATCACCAACAATACTGTTAAACATGTAGATTTTTGGCAGAAATTAACCGTATTGTTTCGCGTCAGCGACATGCTAGTAAGCGTGACCGATCGTATTGCGCCCGTGCCAGACTAGTGCAGCGATGACGCGTTACAACGGTCTGTGTACATTGATATTTTATTGATCAACATATGTTTGATTGATTAATAATCTTTTTAAAAATGTATATAATTATTGCTGCGAGTGCCAATAGACGTGAAAACCAGACTAATATTAACAATTTCAATATTCAAACTACAATTAATAAAAATAAATAAAAAAGAGAATACAGTTATTCCATTGTTTTGAGTTTTCACTTCTATCGGCAGTGCTTATGGCTGCCTCGACTTTATTTTATCCAAATTCGCAATGTACGTCACCGACATAAGCATTCATACACAAAGGCCGAAGATATTTTCTCGAACTGGCTACGCTTTGATCTAGCAAGGTCTTAACAGCTTCACCGGACTATGAAAGGCCGAAGCCTTTCTCGGTAACGTTCGGTTATCTGCAAACGAAATACTCACCTTCAATACCCAATAACTCGCATCAGATCCACACGCAATATCACTTCGTTCTCGTTTAGCATACTTTTTGACCTCTGACGTAAACTTTGTATGATAATTCGGTAATCTCTAACCAACTTGGGTAAATAGGCAATTAAAAACAATATTTCAAATAAGACCGGCAATTCCCGACATTAATATTTTCAAACGAACAAAAAAAGAACAATGTCTTGGACTTTATAATATTAATAGAGATGACACAAAAAATACTCGAAATTACTGCCGAAGTGTTGTGAATTCATCATAATACATCAAACGTTTTTGTTTTGAACTGAGTTCAAAGAATAACAAGGATTAATTGGTAAACTATTCTATAAGAACTGAGTCTGACATACATTTTTACGTTTTGGTTTTTAACCCTTAAATGCATAGTGCTTGAAAAATAAAACACTACTTCTTATTTATATATACAATTTTAACCGTAGTGAAGTTTTTACTTTTACATGTCATGGTTGCTCGAAACTATCAAACGAAATAAACAAAAAATAAATGAAGTATAGTCCGAGTCAAATGTTTTGGCGGCTCTGAATATAGCTTTGAATTCCGCTTTGCACATAGTACAGTCAAGAAGTGAATAAAAAATTAATTCAAAATATTAATATAGGAATTTCACATTGACATTTATTAATCTTTGTTTCGATATTATACATTTACAATATTTGCAAAAGATTAGAGGTAAAAATGAACACATAATAAAAATTGAATCATTACTAAGGTAATAAAACAACTGTAAAAACTAGAAATGGACAATAGTAGCCGAATAATAGACAAAGCTAGAATATTAACAGTTCGCCACATCATGTAATTGTCAGTTATAATTAAATCCAAATAACATTTATTGGTGAGTCGCGTACTTTAATTGAATAATCCCCCTTATGCAGTATTTGTTTCTATCTGTGGCATATATCTTGTAGCAAATATGTGTATATATGTTATTGTAAATAAAGTACATTCATAATAAATAAATAATTTGTAATAAACAACGCCTTTCATAGAAACATCATTATTTGAAATGGATGGGTCTTCTAATAATAAGAAATATAAACTAGAAAAAGTGAGGAACGAAAATAGCAATTGTTATCACCCAGCTCCGGTGCCGCTGCATCACATTCAAGAGACGAGACTACAACACGACCGGAACATTGATATTAGCGCCACCATATTAAGAGACACATTGAAACTAGCGCCACCATAATAAAGATACATAAATAAGAATAATTATTATTATATAGATTTTAATAAGACGTAAATAAGAATATCATTATATAGAATTGAATCATTAGTTTGATCATTATGAATAATAAATAGTATATTCTTTGACTTCATAGTTCGGCCATGAAAGGCTAGATGTCGCTGATCTACATGTCGAAACAGATTAGTAAACACATTCGAGATACCTAAATAAGGATAATTATATAAAATTGTTATATAGCTTAAATAACATTAATTTGTTCATACTTTATTATTTTTGTGTTACTTAAATTATTTTGCGGAAATATGTATAAATAGTAATCGCTTTGACTTATATAGATGGGCCTTTAAAAGGCAAGATGTCAGTGATATCTAGGCATTCTTATTGTATACGAAGTATTGTAAGGCGAAGCTCTGGCCAAATAAATAGTAACAGAATCTACGAAGTATTTATTGCCATTCATGACTGCATCGACACTATACGTGATTAGTGTAATACAATAACACGTAATTAACAACAACAAAACTATTCTGCTTGCGACTGTACTGCAACTAGTAATGTCAGGAGACATGTGTCAACGTAGGTGCAGTAGGGGCGAGGTACGTGCGCGGGTGAGCCTGCTCCCCTTTCTGCGACTTTCGCGTCCCTCTGATACCTAAATTTGTGTCCTGCGCATCTCCTTCCGAGCGTTAAAAAGTTTGACGCGGACTATAAATATATTTTGGTGGATTCTTAGTCTGTCATGTATTCTGGATTTTATATTTTATTCATAATTTTGTGTTATTTGACTATATATTTTGTATTATGGGAAATAATACCGTGGAGCATGTATTCTTAAATGCCACAAAAATCCATAGAAAGCTTAACAAGGGGACCACTATCTTGTTATAACATTGAAATTATCATAAGACTCTTGTAATATAAGATAATATATGTAAGACCCACTCGTTAATGGCAATAATAATCTAGATACTGATAGCCAAAAACAATGTTTGAAGTTATACTTCTTTTGGCGCGTTAGGGAAAAATGATGAGAGTAAATTTTTCCGATGCGCGCTGTTATACGGGATTCTAAAAATCCCTTTTTAAAAAAAAGATTTATTCACTTGACATAATATATTTATTATTTGACAAAGATTTGTTCACTTAATTATTAATACTTATTATTTAACACTGAATAGTAATTATGAGGATTATGAGTGTTATGGACCGAGTCTGGGAATGAACTGCCGGGTGGTATCGAGGACCGTGAGAGGACTCGGAAAGTGCTGACGTTAGGTACTGGGAAAGGTGCTAGTTAGGAAGGGATATAGTTCTGTGGTGTTACAACTTTCTAACAGCTTGGTATTTTTCAACTAATATTAGCTTTATAACTATGTACGGGCAATTTACTACAGAAATCGAGTATTTAAATTATATCAAACACGGTAACAGTTTGAGTCGTTTTGAGTAGCATCTGAGCTAAAAGTGGTAATTAATTAAGAATACATATCGGCGGCGTTTCCAGTCGGAGCCGTTTCATGTTCAGTATCCGCGTGAACTTCATCTTCGGTGGACGCGTCTTGACCATTCCGAACGTAACGAGTTAATCGATGTAAAGTTTTTGTTGATATTTAACCGGTTTTGTTTAAGACTTAATTCCTCGAAACGTTTATTTACGAAATAAATACGGTATCGCGTTCTGTGTCAACCATTGTTAATAACAACAGATGTAAATTATTATGCCTATTTTATAAAACAAAAGATTTAATTCTTGTATTAACTGTTGGATTATATATAACTATTTTATCATAAATAATTACTTTATCAATATCAACTGTAAAAAAATATTATTATTTCAAACTTAAATCAAGAGATAATTAACGTACCTTTAAAATAAATATACATCTGGTACATATTTAAAAAAAAATATCAGAATATTATCTATCGAAAAGTATAGACAAAAATGTATTATTTAGAACATTAAAATTAGGAAATCTAAAGCGCGTTAAAAACCAGTTTACGTTCAAACTAAACCGAGTCGATAAACTTGTTGCCGGTAAAAAAAACAACGAAAACAATCTTTTAGGCATTATTATTATTTAATTTCAAAACGATCTGTTTGGTAGTAATGTACTTATAAAAAGTATAAATGTTATATAGAACCTGGTTTATTTTCGTCAATTACTAATTTACTTCGAATCCAGTAAAGAGTATTTGAAAGAACACGGAATTCCCTCATTGAGTAATAATTGTTCTGAACTATTTTTTATTCTCGTCAGGCCAGTCGTTTCGTGAGCACGTAAGGTGACTGTAGTTCACACCACCGGGATCATATAATTTAAATCGTAATAAATTATGACTGCCGTCTCGCATTATGGCATACAAAAAGTGTTTATTATATTGTTATTATTATCAAGAGCAAGTAGTACAGACTTATATAAGTATGACGTGTGCGATGAAGACAGTAGCGTGGATCTAACCGAAGGTATTCATCTACCCAACGGCGAAATTATCTTCGACGGAGTAACTTATCAATCTAACGAGTTTTACATTGATAATGTAACTGGAATTGAACGTGGCTGTATCTGCAAGAAGGAACACTGCTTGAGAAAATGCTGCCCCCAAGGATACATGTATGATATCGAGAAGAGGGCCTGTCTTAATACTAGTGAACCGTTCGATCCAATAGCTTGGGAGCCTGCTGTCAATAAACCAACTGTTTCAACGAACTCGAACCAGCTGTTTCGTTTTGTGCCAGGGGATCTGAATTGCAAGGCGCGTTTACATGCTAAAAAGAGGATTCGTGTCGGGAGTACGAATAAATTCTTTTATTTGGGAACAGTAAGTAAATCCGTAGCTTCGTATGTAATATTTAATTTGATTTTCATATGATTTGTACATATGAATCTAACTGGAACGAGACTTGACACGATTTCTATTAAATTGTGTACACTGTAATAATGATTTTAGAAATTATAAAATATGAATTATTAGTAATATAACGTTCGTATATCAGCGGGACTAGTTACTAATTAAATAAATTGTAAACTTGAAATTGATCTTTAAATGTTTCGAATCATTTGCTTTTAAAAAAATCCGTATGTAATATTACAAAGACTTGACCGTAAAGGCTCGGTACCTGCAGTTTATATTTCTCCCATAAAGACATATATGGTTCAGACTACATAAAACGGCATTCTGTATTTTGATTTTTTTTTCAATGATAACGGAGCCGTAAAATGTTCTTCTTGGTTCAATATTATACTTCATGAGAGATATAAACGGTACCGTGCAGTCAGAATAGACCTTACCGCTGAGCGAACTGAGTTATGGAACTACCAATCTAGGTAGCAAAGTACCAGGGGTGCATATAGACAAGAAATATTTAGACTTCTAGCTAGGATGTGAAAGCTCTTATGTAGATGAGACCGGGTCGAGTAGATTCCAAATTCTATGATCACACGCTCAATTTTCTATATATTTGGGATAAGCAAGATACCGCTTTACTTGTTTAATCGGATCTCGCATTATAATAAAACTCGCCTGAGATCGTTATCATAAACAACAGTGGACGAGTCATTAGTGCTTAGGATAGTTGTCTATGACTTACTTTGATTTCTACCTCACTGGTTGATGGCAGTCGCACGTAACTATGGTAGCTTTGACCTATTAGTGTCGTTGACTATGCATACCCATTTCGTATTTATATATTAATAAAAAATATATAAATTAAGTGCTTAATAAAAAATCTGATGACGAGTTGTGACTGAGAATTAATTATGAAAGAAATAATACAATAGTGTGCGCAATTAATTACTTATAATAAATAGTTAATTCTAGTACAATAAATGAGAAGTTATAATTTTCTGTGACGTCGTTTAATTCCCATGAAAGAGTCGTGAGGTCACGCCTGTTACATTACCAGAACCGATCGTTATGGTTGGAATGTCTAAGCTTTGTTTATTTATTTAAACATTTATCTTTTTTTTTTTCGAAATGACTACGCTATTGACCTATCAAGGTCTTAACAACTTCACCGGACTACATTAGCTGACCCGTGCCTACTTCTTTGGGCGGTATAAAAAACGTTTTGTGACTTACATATAAAAGTAGGACATATGCTGTCGCTGACTTTGTAGGCATTATCAAGCTCTACAACTTTTCTCTAAAACTCAATTATATATCTCTTATCGTTAAGGCAGCGTTCGTAACGTTTTCGTTCGACCGTTTTTTCTCCGACTTACTTTGTAAATCCGACTACCACAAAAGTCTTTTCATTTTTCGAGTTAATATATAACCTATGATAGTCACAAATAACGTGGCTTTCTATTGGTAAAAGAATTTTCAAAATCGGTTTAACAGATCCAGATATTACCCTCTACAAACACACAAACTTTACCTCTTTATAATATGTATTAGTATAGATTATAATGTGAATGAGTTATATACGATTTATATCTCTTCTAATCGACGCCACATCCCGACACACGAGTATTATCATAAATATAGAGTAATTTTAATAATGATTAATTATATAAATAATCTATTTAACGTGGAATAATTATTGTTACGTCCGTGGGTTGAAACAAAGCGTTTGCGTCAGAAGAAATGTATTTCTTACTCGTATAATTACACTACAGTTACACTTACACCTTATGGTACTGTAATCGCAAGCCTCTTCATATTCGCTTCGATATTTAAAGGCGTATTTTATATACCTTTCAATAAAGGAGGGTAGAACACTCTGGAAGACGGACGTCATTACTCGAACGATTCTATAAAGTTCAAGAAGACTATTTTATAAATCTATTGTGTATGTGTATTGCGTTCCCACGATCAATGAGTCATTCTTAGTTTATTTGTATCTAGGTCGCATATTGTATTTACTAATTGTTAAATATTTTATATCTGAAATATAAATCATGAAATACAAATATCTACAGTATACATTTGTCGGTAAAAAAAACAGTGACGCGCAGTTGTCCATAGATGATGGTAGACATTTTAGATTGGCAGATACGTTTGTTTGTTGCCCTTTAAAATATAAAAAATGTAGTTAGTGAATTCATAGTTTGATATATTAGTACATTTTGTTGGAAAATCCACATATAGCCCTTGAAGGTTGCGGCAATTCATAGTAGGAACGCAACATTTTTTACATGTGTGAAATATACGCCTTATTACATTTACAATATATATTCGTCGGTAATCATTTAAAATCAGATGGACAGATCGGTTTGTTTGGTTTCCTTTGACAGAAAAACAGAAGTGAATTAATACTTTCAAATATTGGTACATTTTGTGGAGAAATCAACATATATAGCCCTTGTAGGTTGCAGCAATTCATAGTAGGAACACGAGTGCCTTTTTTATTAAGTACTTAAAGAAAAACCTTTTTTTAAGTACACACTTATAAATATTTCATATATCTTTATGCCCGTGGGCGTCGCTCGTGTAAAGCGCTAAATTACAGTGTACATATGTATGTATGTACTTATTTCCTAGATATAGAGACTAAATTGTACGTTGCAGACACTAATATACTTGATTACGATGACGAAGTCATTTCGTTTAATGAAGATTAATATTTTCTATGTCACATTTAATATTTCTAATTTGCTGTGTCACGTAGTAGGGGTCACTATAGCAAAAAATAGGTAGGTATGTTCATGATATTGTCGCTTCGACTTTTTAAAGTAATTTATTTATATGGGAATTAACTGTGCATTGCATTATATTGATTAATAGATATTGAATGGAGCTAAATGTAACGGTACTCATTTTATATTATGACAAGTTACTTTTACCTTCATTACCGGATCTATGTATTACTTAATGTACTAAAACATACACTGGGATGTGGATAGAGAATACACCTATGATTAAAGAGATAATATATTATACTAACTTTTTCTCGCGGCTTCGCTCGTGTTGTTTTTGTCGATGTAAGGCACTCTTATATGTCTTGCTGTATCTTTCAAAATGTGTATGCAAAATTTCAGTAATCAAGGCGTCTAAATTAAGAAGTGGCATGTTAAAACTAGAAATATTTTCGATTCCGATGAAAGTCAGAAAATGTCCTGCCGCAACGCAATAAATGTAGTATTTAATTCAACAATAATTCAATGAATTGTAGTTTTGTAATACTTTATAAGGTCTGAAAATATGTATAAATCTATATATCAGGTGAAAGGTTAAACACTCGCAGTATTCTATGACACTTTATGGTCACATTTAACATATAAAATAATAATATCAAAACAAATACTAGTAAACAATCAAGAAAACCTAAGTTAAAGTTTGTTCCAAGAGTTTCAAAAATATAAACACAATCGTAAGAGACCTAGGTGCAATAACCACGGTCGAAAGCTACAATGGGCGACACGGAGTTAATAAGGAGGTGTAAGGTATGTCGAATAACATCATAAGACTTGAGACACCCAAACCAACCTCACCTACACGTGGTGCACCTTGCTGAATAACGAACGAGGCAATGGCGAAAGCTGGGTGGTAGGGTTTTACAGCCTGACTGGGTCGCAACCACCATGTATATGGCGAAAAAGCCCGTCATAGTTATTCGCTTCTGCGGGTCGCGTTTCGGGATCAGCCTGTGCATATCCAGCTTTTCGCAGGTCAGCATGACAGCGGCGACCGACGATGGATAGTGTGTCTCTCGATGGTCGCCATTATTTTTGGATTGTACTGAGCTTACCATCAGGTATAGTACAGTCACTTTGCCGTGCTACAATGAAAAAAAAAATGTCGATGGACGTAGGTTCGAATCCTAGCAACTGAGTCGGAACTTTCAGTGAAGGAAACCATCGTGACGAAACCATAGCATGGTGCTAGGGCTTTTTCTTAGTCTATCTGCTTAGCTACCACCCTCAACCGGTTGTTGGTGTGTTCGGCAGCTGTACGTGTTTACCATATTAGATCATACTGTTGAGCTTATGGTCAAACGATAAAACATATGCGGTGTTATTACAAAAAAGTTAATTACGTATTGAATACTTGCTTTAAAAAGGTTTCATATTGAATGCACCGCGGTCGCTGAATGTTCGCCATCTTGTACTTTTGTCTTTTGGTTACGTTAGGTTAGACTTGCGCAAAAGGATAACGCGTGCTTGCCGCGAGCGAGCGCGGTGCGTTTATTACGATACCTTTTTAAAGCAAGTATTTAATATGTAATTAACTTTTTTCTAATAACACGGGTAAAGTTTAAAAAAAATAATTAAAAAAGGCAGCTTTATTTATTCGCTAATCAGGTTCTGCTCGTGGCTTTGCTCGCGTTAACGTAGATTTCGCCTATCTCACGGGAACAGTAGTTATTTTCAAGAGGAAAGGTATCCTATAGCTCCTTTTCTACCCCTAACAAGGTGTATTCAAAATTTAATTGGTGGAATGGAATAGTTAATACGTAAAATTGTAACAAACAAACTCACAATAGCATTTATAATATTTGTAAGGATGCTAAAATTAATGTCTAGTTTATTAATAAAACAAAAAATAGTTTGGAATAAACCATACCATTAAAAGAAGGCTGTAAACAAAACCTAAGCAAACAAGCGTTTTTATGGTCAGGTTTTTTGTTTCTCCTAATAGTTTGGTTTTTTCTTGATTACAAGTACTTTAGTTCCATAAAACCTCATCTACTCATGGTCGTTCGGTGATTTGTAAATGTTTTATCAGTAAAGTTTAAAAAGATAACATTCTTCAGAATTAAGATAAGGGCATGTTCAAATTTAAATAAATCTTCAAATTTTGTTAACGACTTGTTTTCCTAAGATGCATCATTGTCATCGAATAAGATTTCTGAAACCTAATGAAGTAAGTAATCATATATATATGTGATAAGTTTAGGAAAGAGAACTGGTTGCCATGTGCATTGTCGGAACACATTAGGCATTCCTATATGTAAGCAATTTGACTACATCATGATACAGACTTTTCTTTAATGAACGTGGTTTGTCCTATATTTTGGCGTTTAATTTCTATCTTTTATAAAACTGTACATTATCATCATTATATTAATACGTGAAGCCTAAATTTTGTATCCCTTTTTAACGGAATTGGGCGAACGGATGAACGTGAAATTTGGCATAGTTAAAGTTTATATGGAGGAGAAGTGCAGAAAGCTATTTATTTTATATAAAATGCATTAGAAGTACATTAAATTAATTAAAATATGCATTACTCACTCTAATGCTTCAATTTTACACAACATACATCATCATCCATTTAAATCATGACTGACAAATCTTGGTGACTTTCATATAATGCTCATGCAACACGCCACAGGAAAGAGAGTGAACAGTATGAAATTGCGATCATCCCTCTCGCCCTTTATATTGCTAATTCGAAATTATCTCTGTGCAAAACCAGCAAAATAAAATAAAAAATATATATCATCATCGTCAGCCTGTAAGAAACCCACTGCATGGGTATCTGCATAATTACCACGCAACCGGACGTATTAGCGATTTCAAACTCTGAGAAATCTACAGTTTTATGTTTTTCCACATACGCTAGCAAGGACATTTTTAAGGTTCAGGTTTCCTCACGATGTTTTCCTTCAACGTCAGTCGATAGTGTTACCAATGGAAATTAGTAAATGCACGCGAATTATGCAAAATTGGTTGGTACATGCCGAGGTCCCACCTTCGAACGTCCGATTGATACTCCATGGGTAAACCCACTAAATCACGACGGTTTTGTGGACATTAAAAAGGACAAAAGGTCGATTGAATCCAACAAATAAGTTGCCTAGAAAGAAATTTCGCATCGCATTTTCCTATACCGATACGTTCAATAGCTTTGACATGATTTAGCCTCAAATGGAACTGGATTTTCATTATATATACACATATATAGATAGATAAATAGAATATATTACGTATAGCTGTTTCGCCAAACTTCTAAAGTATATATTATAAAGTATTATTCTTTATTCCATTTTTAGGGGCTTTTATTCCACCGAACATATCAACCCTATTGTACCCCAGTCTTTCTAGTTCCATTAGGAGAGTAGGAGAACAGGGTTTAGCCAAGACTCTGTGACCTATGTTCTGGCAACCGCTTATTATACTACTCATCAACGGCTCTCTTTGGATGCTGTTCTTTGCACACTCCATCATCTAGTGATGCACATCATCAATTTTTCTACATACACCGCAGTTGAGAGATTCCGCTTTCCTCATTAAGTATGCAATACTTCCCGACGGACAATGCCTTAAAGAGTCTTAAAGCCGCCTTAATATATTGTCGCTATTATAAAGTATTAGTTACGCTTTTTTTATTGTAGCACGGCAAAATGACTGCACTATGCCTTATGGTAAGCACAGTACAATCCAAAAACTATGGCGACCACCGAGTGACACACTACCCATCGCTGGTCGCCGCTGTCATGCCGGCCTGCAAAAAGCTGTATATGCGTATATGCACAGGCTGATCAGGAAACGCGACCCGCAGAAGCGAATCACTATGACGGTCTTTTCCATCATGTACATGGTGGTTGCGACCCAATCAGGCTGTAAAGCCCTACCACCCCGCTATCGCCATTGCCTCGTTCGTTATTCAGCAGGGAGCACCACATGCAGGTGAGGCTGGCTTGGGTTTCTCAAGTCTTACGATGTTATTCGACACCCCTTACAGAACAATTATTATCTAAAATTATTTATCTGTCCCTTTCTATGGCCAAATTTGACAAAAATGTCGACCAATTTCTATGAAATTTAGTACACGGGAAGTGTATGCCCATCCTAAATTAATAAACGATACCTATTTTCAATAACACTTTAAGATATAGTAAATAAATTACATTCATTAAAAAAATTCTTAGTCGATTTTAACACTGGTTTACAGAGAATATTTTTGGTCCTAACATATCACCTCCACACACGTGCACGCATACACGCTTACACATGCTGGTGGAAGGGTTTTATTTTTTCCCGTTATCACACGAAATAGTTTAGAATATTATCCGATACGAAATATATATAAGGGTTGTTGAGGTATGTATGCTTGGTACACATATGTGTTTCAACAACTCATATATGTATGAATAGTTAGCTTAGCTTACATAGGTCGCGAATTGCATGTATCAGGCAACAGCCAAAGCCGAGGTGTGCCGCGCACCCTTGAGCTAGTTGTCAAAATAAAATCGGCTGAGTGCCTTAAGCGCTCGGCTTAGTAGTCCGGTGGAGCTGTTAAGACCTTGATTGGTCAATAGCGTAGTCAGTTCGAAAAAAAAAAAAATTTTTGGTCCTAAGATTAATAATCTATAATAAATTTGAAGCATATTAAAATATTAGTAAAATTAAGTTATGACACGAAAATAAATAATGAAAAAGAAAGAAATAAATATTTGCTGTATTGGATGTATATTGCAATGCTAAATAACCCTGTGCAACAACATATGTACCTACAGCTAGTATATATGTACACGTATGTCAGTTTTTTGTTACCTTGGTTATGGGTTATTTTTGTAGGAACGTGCCTAACATTATAAAAAGAAAACAAAACAAATTATAATGTCCTTGTCAATGCTTATGCTAATATACTGGCATCAGCTTGAATTACTGTATCAAAATATGGTTAACAAACTAGTTCTTAAATTATCTATTGATGCAATGGGATCTCCAGATAAATTCGCTTAATTCGTTTTTTATGGTTTATATGACTACATACATATGTCAATTAATGCCTGTAATATTTCAGTTGTACTGGGAAATACGTTATGAATTCATGAAGCAAGAACATATGTACATTCTAAGAAACTAATAAATTAATTATTCTTTTATATATTGAGATGTTTAACTTTACCGTTACATACCTAATAAGCTCTACAGATGTACTATGTATAAGAGATACGATGCGCGATAAACAAAATGGCGGCAAAACTATTTTTATTATCAATTACCACTTTAAAGGCTTGTCCGGTAATTTACATTGATGTTATTAACGCTTAATTATCTACCGAACAGAATAGAGGGAAGTTTACAATCATGTTGTCATCTTTAATTCAGATAAAACCCATATAAAATTAAAAGTTTTTTTTACAAACGATGCATAAACAACTATCCCTTTCACTCTCATTACAAACGTATAGGGAAGTGTCGACAAGTGTCGCATGGTCTCGACAACAGGTGAACAGTCGCGTAGCGTCGTTTACCGGTTTATCGAAAAGGATATCAATAGCTCGGTACTGTAGGTGCGAGAGAGACACTACGCGCTTCCTCCTAGAATCGCGTATAATTGAAAAATTATGCAGTTTGTGATGGGTTTTTACTATGATTTTATTATCGTCTTCTTTTGTACAAATCTTATTTTTAGCAATAGTACTTTTTATATAGGGATTATTAGGAGTATAATTCAGTCTTAACACGAATAAAAAATAATACTGATGCCAAATAAATCCGTGCAAATTTCAAATGAAATACTTAGTTATGTATAAAGATCTCATAGTATAAAATGAAGTCGCTTCCGCTGTCTGTTTTTTTAGATCTTTTAAATATTAAACTATTCAACGGATTTTAATAAAGTTTTCAGTAATAGATAAAGTGATTCAAGAGGAAGGTTAATATGTATAATCTATATAGAATATAGATTTGTAATGTGATGTCGCAACAAATATACGAGATAGGTCAAATGTATGTGCTACGGAATTGTGTACCTTAAAAAGTTCGATAAAAAATTCCGCGATGGTATATATTGATCTGTAAAGGATAACCCACAGTACCTAACCATTGTCATCTTTTTAAAAAGTTATTATGTGTCATTTACCAAGATTTTTTATACAATACAATATTATTCCTTATCTAATTAAATACATTAAATACGTTGTACATATTTTTTTTTTCTCTCGAACTGGCTACGCTATTGACCTGGCAGGGTCTTCACAGCTTCACCGGACTATGTTGTACATGTCATGTAGATCAAAACTGCCCTTAATAGTATTTCATTAAAATGGACATATACATTGCGCCCGTCGAAGCTGGGGCGGGTATATATGACAAATTATATATGGGCATCAAAAGGCATGTAAGGTAAGGAATGGAAGTCTTGTTAAAAATATTGAATGTAGGATGAAAAAAGGCAACTGGAACGTATAAGTAAAATGAAGGATGGCGAAACGTCATTTTCATTTAAATGTGTGTATATGTTGTGTGTCATTCAAGCAGTGGTGTGTGTAACGTTTATTTTCATTAATTTAACGTATTTGTAATGCATTTTATATTTTAATAAATAAAATAGCTTTATGCACTTCTCCTCCATATAAACTTTAACTATACCAAGTTTAATGTTCATCCCTTTGCGCAATTCACTTAAAAGGGGGTACAAAATTTTCGCTTCCCGTATTATATAACTAAAGATAATATTATTCCTTATCTAATTAAATACATTAAATACGTTGTACATATTTTTTTTTTCTCTCGAACTGGCTACGCTATTGACCTGGCAGGGTCTTCACAGCTTCACCGGACTATGTTGTACATGTCATGTAGATCAAAACTGCCCTTAATAGTATTTCATTAAAATGGACATCTACATTGCGTTCGTCGAAGCTGGGGCGGGTATATATGACAAATTATATATGGGCACCAAAAGGCATGTAAGGTAGGGAATGTAAGTCATGTTAAAAATATTGAATGTAGGATGAAAAAAGGTAACTGGAACGTATAAGTAAAATGAAGGATGGCGAAACGTCATTTTCATATAAATGTGTGTATATGTTGTGTGTCATTCAAGCAGTAGTGTGTGTAACGTTTATTTTAATTAATTTAACGTATTTCTAATGCATTTTATATTTTATTAAATAAAATAGCTTTATGCACTTCTCCTCCATATAAACTTTAACTATACCAAATTTAATGTTCATCCCTTTGCGCCAATTCACTTAAAAGGGGGTACAAAATTTTCGCTTCCCGTATTATATAACTAAAGATACATAACACACATAGAAAATACTGCATATTATTATTATTTTAGACGGTATTTATAATATTTATTGACCAAAATAACTCATAGTTATAACAAAGCTATGCAGTTGTATTAGAACTAAGTAAAATCGGCTGAGTGCCTTAAGCGCTCGCCTTAGTAGTCCGGTGAAGCTGTTAAGACCTTGCTTGGTCAATAGTGCAGTCAGTTCGAAAAAAAAAAAATGTATTAGAACAATGACAGTTAGACCACTTATTTTTGTAATAACTACTTGCCCGGTTATTGTCAGTTGGTAGCCATGTCTTTAATAACGCAGTCTATTCACTCCGAGTAGTTGTAAAATAAGATCTACGTAGTTGACATTTCTGAACTAAAATATTGAAGATAATAGTCATTAGTATAATGTAACTCAGCGCATACAGAGAATTTTTCTGGATATAACACTCACAGACCTAACTACGGGCCTTTAGATGTAAACGTGTCACCAAGCATCCACATGTTTATTTCGTTCTCTTTGAAGGTAGAGCCACGCTGAAACTATTACTGGTTTCAGCACGAATGGGTCGGCTCGCCCTCGGTAATACCCTCTCATAGAAAACCAACGTGAAGTAACAGTGCTTGCATTGTTGCGTTTCGTTCGGTCAGTGAGAGCGTCGGAAGCCCACCTCCCCTCCCCTCATGGACGGTGGTGATCACTTAACATCAGGTGACCCACCTGTTCGTTTGCCACCTATGACATAAAAAAAGAGATATAAGAGTGAATCCACTTTTAAGACACTCCTTTGAGCCGAAAATATTGGCAGGTAACGCAGATGAATATATTAATATGATTTTATTTACTAATTGATACTAATTTTATAAAATCAATCTTCAAACTAGAACAAGATTACATGGATTTTTATTGCTAGCTTCGAACAAGTTATTATATGTACCGAGATTTTGGAGAAAGTAATAAGGTAAACTCACGCGCGGCTCTCAAAAACTTTACGACATATTGGCGGGCAATTGAAGTAATTTTATTGTAATTTAATCGAACGATGAATAATGAATAACAGACATACGAGCTATTATTAAGATGAATATTTAGCACTATTTCTTTTTTTAATATGTGAGGTCAATTGTAATACAGTTGTTATAGTTTTCTAATTAATGTTCAGGACAATCTAACGATGATTTATTTCACACCAATGTAATTAATCAATTGCATGGTATGGTATGGTTTTAATGGTGGTAGAGCCACGCTGAAATTATTACTGGTTTCAGCATGAATGGGTTGGCTCGTCTGGGGTAGTACCACCCTCTCATAGAAAACCGACGTGAAGTAACAGTACTTGCATTGTTGCGTTTCGTTCGGTCAGTGAGAGCGCCGGAGGCCCACCTCCCTTCCCCTCTCCTCTCTCCTCTCCCTCTCCCTCCCCTAAGCCTTCCCCCCGAAGGGTGACAACGCACTTGCGACTCCTCTGGTGTTGTTAGTGTCCATGGACGGTGGTGATCACTTAACATCAGGTGACCCACTTGTTCGTTTGCCACCTATGACATAAAAAAAAAAAATCATGCTTCAGATAATATGCGACTCATATTTAACATAAATAAAATGTCCGAGCACAAAAGATCTTCTATAATATTTCATAAAACGTTTTTGAAAAGAAAGTACTAAGAACTGGCTTCAGGGACACGATGTACTCGTATTTGTAATTTTGCATGGATGACTCTCGGGACCCAGAGTGTTATGTTAATGGCAGTAATAATTTAGAAGAGTGATTGCCAAAAATGAAATTAAAAAAGATATTTTATGTTTTTTTTTTTTTTTTTTTTTTTTACCGGGCAAAGAAAGAAAGTACTAAGAACTGGCTTCAGGGACACGATGTACTCGTATTTGTAATTTTGCATGGATGACTCTCGGAACCCAGAGTGATAAGTTAATGGCAGTAATAATTTAGAAGAGTGGTTGCCAAAAATGAAATTAAAAAATATATTATTTATAATATATACTAAGGATTTGAAAAAAGTGCCTTTAAATTTTATCCATAAATATAAAAAGTTATTAATTAATATACATATTACGCAGGATGGAAGGCTGTACATCATGTTACCGGAACGCATTCCACCTTGGCTCATCAGAGGTCCGGAGAATTATTGTATCGACACCTTCGTTTACGAGGATCCGAATACGGGAGAGAGGACATCTCGCCTCGACGCTCTCATTTGTTTCGCCGAAGCACAAGATGAAAACCATTATATTCTAAGCAGCACTGGTGAGTATCTTTACATATAAATAAAAATCGACGTGCAGGTGAGGTTGGCTTGGATGTCTTAATTCTTAGATGTTATTTGACACCCCTTACACCCCCAAATTTTATAATATATACTGAGGATTTGAAAGAAGTGCCTTAAAATTTTATCAATAAATATAAAAAGTTATTAATTAATATACATATTACGCAGGATGGAAGGCTGTACATCATGTTACCGGAACGCATTCCACCTTGGCTCATCAGAGGTCCGGAGAATTATTGTATCGACACCTTCGTTTACGAGGATCCGAATACGGGAGAGAGGACATCTCGCCTCGACGCTCTCATTTGTTTCGCCGAAGCACAAGATGAAAACCATTATATTCTAAGCAGCACTGGTGAGTATCTTTACATATAAATAAAAATCGATTGTCGAATGGGGGTCACTGAACTTTTACGTATGGGTCGGGGGGTATTTGTTTCGTTTATTTTTCATGACATAGGTGATGAGGAGGTCTAGGCGGAGATTAAGTTAGCAATATTTTGAGATGTGCAGGTTCGGTGTGTTAAATAAAAAAGTCGAGGCAGTCATAACGACTGCTGATAGAAGTGAAAACACAAAACAAATTAAATTATCTTCTCTTTTGAATTTTTAGACTAATTATAGGATGAATTATTTAAATCTTATAATTTGTAAATTGAAAATGTTACCATTCGTCTCTCTTTCATATCTATTGATACTCCGAATAAGAATTATATACTTTTTGACATGTTTGACATGAGCCGCGCAAGCGCAATAAGACCGGTCACGCTTACTAGCATGTCATGACGCGGAATTATAAATTTATCTCCTGCCAAAAATACCGCTCAACGCGCCTAAAGAATTTTTCACTTTAAAAAGACGTGTTCACTACATAGTTACCGTTTAATAACTGATAACATAAAGTACGTGACTTTATTATCATCTTTGTGCTGTAAAATTAACAGAATAAAAGAAACTCGCATACGATGTAAACGTACTCTGCGATGCGATCAGAATTCACAATATATAAACAAAGGATACAGTGCGGAATTAAGTGTTGCCAGGTGTCCATTAATGTTATTAAATATTACAGTAATACTATTTGAAGACATACATACACTTTCGTACAACACAGTAAATAGCCAACATTTATGAAGTTACGCTTCAGGAATATGCGGCGAACACGTTTATATGTCGTGTCAACGGATCGCATTCGTACCGCGAAGTCACAAGTTTTGCTCTTGCCAATTCATATTAATTCTATGTACATTAGCGCTTTGTTAATAAATTAATTGTATGTTCTAGTTTTACATAAAATCTGCAAACAAACAGATCACTATGAATATTTTCAAAATCATAACCGAAAACAATTTTTAATATTATAATATATCATAGTCTGTATTTATTGTTTATTTTTTGGCATGTTTGAATTCAATTTATTACGTAAAAACACATTTATACTTGAAGAGTCGCGTGCCTGTTCACTGTGGTTAGTTATTATATTCACTTAGAATTACGGTTGTCCAACTGTCGCTTTGTCATGCTAGTCTCCTGCAATTATTTACCATACTGATTATATATAATAGTTCGTGTCAAATCACATCAGAATAAACTATTAAAATAGATACGCAAAAACATAGTATTATACAGGTAATAACATAGTTATTAATAGTTATTATAAAGAGAAAGAACTTATTTTCTATATTTGCTTATGTGAGAAAATAATACTCGGGAATCATTGCACCGATTTAATAAATTATTTAACTGTTTGAAAGGCACACTATTCGAGGTTATTTATTTTAGGGCCGTCAACATGACAATACACTAGTCTTTATATATAAATTTCTTCTGTGCGTGTGTATGTCACTGAACTCCTCCTAAACGGCTGGAGCGATTTTGATGAAATTTTGTACGCATGTTTCAGTGGATCCGAGAATTGTTTAGACTCACAATTGGACCCGGTAGGTAGCGCTGTGGTTGAATTTTAGATAATCTTTCTTATTATTAAGACAGGACAACGTCCGCCCGGCCCGCTAGTAAATATATAAAAAGTAGGACTATTGTGATACATTATAAATGTAGTCATATTTAGAGACACCCACGGCATGCCTAAGCAATGACTTAAATATTAATAAAATTAAATTACATATTTAAAGATTTAACATACAAAAACAAGGAAATTGAAACAGAAAGAGAAATAAAATACTAAAACTAATTGATATTCTAAAACAATCATTATCATCAGCCTGTAAGAGACCCACTGCAGGGCCATAGGCCTCTTCCCGAAGGAAGATATGGGCGTAATCACCACGCCAGTCCACGACGTATTGGCGATTTCAAACTCTGAGAAATCCACAGTTCTATATTTTTCCCACATACAGTAGTACTACTAGAACATTTCTCAGGTTCAGGTTTCCTCACGATGTTCTCCTTCACCGTCAGCCGATAGTGTTACCAATTTAAATTAGTAAATGTACGTGAATTCCGAAAAATTCGTTGGTACATGCCGGGGTTCGAACCTGCGCACATGCGGAATATTCCACTGGTCAAACCACTAGGCCATCACGTCTAATGGTAAAAACAATATTTTAAAATATTGGTAAAGTAACAAAGTAGCAGAAAGAGAAAAAAAGAAATACTGAACCAATTAAAACTGTATTTTGTGAATAGATGGTAAGCACAGTACAATCCAAAAACAATGGCGACCACCGAGTGACGCACTGTCCATCGCCGGTCGCCGCTGTCATGCCGGCCTGCGAAAAGCTGGATATGCACAGGTTGATCCCGAAACGCGACCCACAGAAGCGAATCACTATGACGGGCTTTCACCATATCGCCATATACATGGTGGTTGCGACCCAGTCAGGCTGTAAAACCTTACCACCCCGCTATCGCCATTGCTTCGTTCGTTATTTAGCGGAGAGCACCACGTGCAGGTGAGGTTGGCTTGGATGTCTCAAGTCTTAGATGTTATTTGACACCCCTTATACCCCAACAGATCTGTCCTGGCTTCACACGGGACAAGTTTTCTTACATACTTCGCTTAAGCGAAATCGGAGCCGTTAGTGTAATTATAACATTATTATGCTTTGTTGATTCATCGCGAGAACGTTATAGGTATTTCATATTTGTTCAAATAAAAATAAGATACTGTAAAAACCAAACCATATCAGCAGTTCGTGCTGTTTGTTATTTAATCACGTGACAGATCGAGACAGACTGCATTAACGTTGTTTACAACGTGTCTAGAATAAAATGGTTATTTTAATTCAATTAATTAGCAAACCTAGTCGCTAGCAATATCTAACTAGTGACCTAATACGTCACGTCACTTCACGATATATACTGCATGCTTAATTTTGTAATAATATATACGTTTTATAGTTGATTTATTTGTTAATTCTCTAAAGGTAATTAGGTATTTCTAGTAATATTTTATTAAGATTAAATCAATATAAATGTAATGACAGAAGCCTGATGTTGTGCGCGTATAACGCAAAAACTACTGGATGCAATTCGATTTTTTTTTTAATTTAACTTCACAGATTCTTCGTCCTTATATAAGACGAGGCAGTCATGAGGACTGTCAACAGAAAAGTGATAACTCCAAACAATGAAGTAACTGTATTCTCTTTTGAATTTTTAAATGAATTATAGTGTGAACGACAATATTAAATCTTACAATTTGGATATTGAAATTATTAACATTAGTGTGGTTTTCATATCTATTGGCACTCGGAGCAATGATTGTATACATTTTTATAAAGTCAAACAATCAAACGTATGATGAGGAACAAAATATCCATATTACGTGTACACAGGTCCCTATATTAGTTTAACGCAAGCCGCGCATGCGCAATAGATTGTGCTTATGTAGCATCTCATGCCGCGAAGTTATAAATTTACCCCCTCCCAAAAATACATTAAAATAATAACATAAAAAATAAATAAAAATAAATTGAGAGTGGCAGAGTCACGCTGAAGCTATTATTGGTTTCAGCATGAATGGGTCGGCTCGTCCGGGGGAGTACCACCCTCTCATAGAAAACCGACGTGAAGTAACAGTGCTTGTATTGTTGCGTTTAGTTCGGTCAGTGAGAGCGCCGGAGGACCATCTCCCTTCCCCTCTCCTCTCCCCCTCACTCCATTTCCCCCAAACACAGGCTGGCAACACACTTTCGACTCCTCCGGTGTTGTTAGTGGACGGTGGTGATCACTTAATATCAGGTGAACCACAAGTTCGTTTGACAGTTATGACATAAAGAAAAATACCGCTCAACGCACCTTAACAAGTTTTTACTTCAAAAATATCACGATATTTAATTAATATAGAGTCATTAAAGTTTTAAGAAACATCGATTTTTATAAGAACTGCGCTTTTAGCGTCGTGAAATTTCTTCCCACGGAGGGATGGGGCAAGAGGTGTAAACATTGTTCACAAAAGAATTTTACAAGTATATTTTTCTATGATTGTTCGTCTGTGTGTAGCATTCAATTAAAACTATTTTTTTTTACTTGCTTGATTTAATATATATATATATATATATATATATTATTGTTGCACGGCAAAATGACTGCACTATGCCTATAAAGCAGCCTATAAAGCCTGTAAAGCACAGTACAATCCAAAAACAATGGCGACCACCGAGTGACACAATATCCATTGCTGGTCGCCGCTGTCATGCCGGCCTGTGAAAAGCTGGATATGCACAGGCTGATCCCGAAACGCGACCCACTAAAGGGGCTTTTTCGCTATATAAATGGTGGTTGCGACCCAATCAGACTGTAAAACCCTACCACCCCGCTTTCACCAATGCCTCGCTCATTATTCAGCAGGGTACACCACGGTTTCACTAGGCGGCATGGCACCCTGAGTTTCCGGCTGACACAGGTGCTTTCGGGGCATGGCTGCTTCGGGCGCTACCTGTGTCCCATTGGCCGGGAGCCGACTCCAGAGTGCCATCACTGTGGCTGCGTGGATGATTCCGCGCAGAACACGATGAGTGAATGTACCGCCTGGGATATGCCATGCTACGAGCTGGTTGCGGCCATCGGCCCGGATCTCTCGCTCCCGATCGTCGTTAATAAGATGGTCGAGAGCGAGGCCGGGTGGCTCTCCGTCGCCTGCTATTACGAGACTGTCATGCTTGCAAAGCAGGCGGCGGAGAGGGAGAGGGAGTGGACCACTAGACTCCCCTCCCGCGGTCGACGAACCTCACGGCGGCGATTGGTAGATGATGACCTCCGGCCGCCGTAGTTGGGGCCTGGGGGCGATGGACAAGGGCATGTCCGTCGCCCTGGCAGTTTAAACTGCACAGGCCCATGTGGTGGAGGTGCATTGTGCCGATGCGACTCCCACAGTTCGTTAGGGGGTCTAACACTCACTCCCCCTTTGAGGGGTCTACCATCTCTGACCCATCAGACCGCAGTCAGGGCCTCTTGAGGGGCTTACACTTGTCGGGGGAGCAGACGCAGTGCCAGCTGGCAGTTCCTGCTCCCCTACCTAAAAAGGTATATGAAGGCACCATGGGGTATTCCGTGCAAATCAGACATACCCCATCCTCAGCTGCCCGACGGGATAGGAACCTGTTAGGGATCTCCCCATGTATAAAAAAGGGTGCACCACGTCCAGGTGAGATTGGCTTGGGTGTCTCAAGTCTTATGATGTTATTCGACACCCCTTACACCTCAAATGTTTATACACGCGCGTTTAACCACGATATTAAATGATTATGTGGGTTAAATTGATAAACATGGTAAAACCAAGGGGGTTTGAATCTTGACTACCAAGTCGGAACACACCATACATATTTATTACTAGCTGACCCGACCACGCGTTGCTGTGACTCAATTATTATATCATTACATATTGATAAGAGTTCATAATTGTTGTTGATAATATGACCAATAAACATTACTTAACGACTTAATTTTTTTTAATACAAAACTACTATTTGTTAAATATAAAAGTTAGACATATGCGGTCGCTGACTTTTTTATAGACACTATCAAGCTCTACGACTTTTCTCTGGAACTCAATCATATATCTTTCATCGTTCGTAAGAAACCTTTTCGTTCGACCGTTTTTCTGCGACTTACTTTGCGACTTCCACCAAAAAGTCTTTTCTTTTTTCAGGTTAATATATACCTATGACACTCACAAATAACATGGCTTTCTATGGGTAAAACAATTTTCAAAATCGGTTAAGTAGATCCAGATATTATCCCCAACAACGTCACAAACTCACAAACTTTACCTTTTTATAATATTAGTATAGATGTATATAAATTTTATAAAAACTTCTCCTTTTACACCTACCAACATTTATCTCTGCATCACCTAATGGTTGACTGGTAGAGAATGCCTTCGGTCCGCCATTGCGTATTTAAGGCATAATGTATAAATAAATAAATATATATATATTGTACACATTTTTCTGAGCTGTAATAAATAAATAAATCGACATTTTAACATACAGTTAAATAAACAAAACACTCTTGTTACAAAATAACGATCACTTTTTGAGGTCATTCGCGAGTTGAACAATTCAATAGTTTTTGTTAACTTTAGTTCCGTTTAATGTGTGATTCCGGTGTCAAGGTTCAATGGAATGTGAACAATCATTACATAGAGCTAGTAGCTAAAATTTTTTTTACAGTTTATATTTGGCAACCAATCTTCTAGTAGATTATATTACTGCCATTGTCGAGTAGGTAATGATATGACAGCGGACGCGGGTACGTCCGTCGCTCTGGCAGAACTTCTGCACAGGCCCGTGTGGTTGAGGCGCATTGTGCCGATGCGCCTCCCACGATCGTCGGGGAGGGCAACTCTCTCCCTCTCCTGAGGGGGCTACAATTCAGACCCCTCGACCGCGACGAGGCCCCTGGAAATGGGCCGACACCTGCTGGGGAGTAGACGTATTGCCAGTTCGGCAGCTCCTGCTCCCCAACCTATGGGTGATTGAAGGCACCATGGGGTTTTAGTCCGGGCAAGTCGGACATACCCCACCCTCAGCTGCCCGGCTAGGGTGGGAATCCGTAGGGATTTCCCCATGTTAAAAAAAAAAGGTAATGATATGACAAGTTTCTAGCGATCATTTCAATTAACTAACAAGATGGTGGCAGTCTTGTTAGATATTTCCATGAGTTCATGTGGTAATTCAGAATCCATGCTCCGCTGTGTTATTTCTCATCATAGAGTAATAAACCTACGAGTAGTCAAGTGTAAGCGGTTTCTTAATTCTATGTGTCTCATTCACTTCCCTTGCGCACAATAACCAAACTATATTCCGTAAAACACACCTAATATTATAAAACATAGAGCCAAATAATGCAAGATTATGAATAAAATATAAAATCCATTATATAACATTCCAAGATCCAGCAAAAACTTCCTAATTATTATAACGACTAATTATGTAATGCATTATTCTTACACATTGGATAACAAGTTATTTAATTATCATTATACTGCTGTGGATAATCCGTTGCTATTCGTTATTAACTAGTGTTTACTCTCCTAATCTAATTTCTCTCGGAAAAGGTACTTTTTATGTGGATGGAATGTCCTATGTCCATTACTGTGCCCTCTTATAAACTATTTGCAAAATTTCGTGACGATCGGTTGAGCAGTTAAGGTGTGAACGCCTAACAAATAACGAAATAAACAAAAATACACACACATTCGCGTTTATAATATTAGTTAGGATTAAAATAAAGACAATGGATGATCGGTGTCATCACAACTTATGAACAAAGAAGCATTATGCAATAAGCAATAGGTGTGAAAAAAGAACATAATTTGTATTCCTCTCAGTAAAAGTCACAATAGAAATAACGAATATTATTTTCATTAACGTGTCACTGTTATAAATCACGATTAGATACAAAAAAAGCAACAGTGAAATAATTTACAACAGCTAATGAAAAATTACACAACAACGTTATTTATCTATACTTCTTAACTAATATTATAAATAGGTAAAGTTTGTGAGTTTGTGATGTTGTAGGTGGTGATATCTGGGTCTACTAAACCGATTTTGAAAATTCTTTTACCAATAGAAAGTCACGTTATTTGTGAGTGCCATAGGCTATATAGTAACCACAAAAAATGAAAAGATTTTGGGGAAATCGGAATTTTAAAGTAAGTCGGAGAAAAAACGGTCGATTGTAGAGCTTGATTATGACTACAAAAATGTCAGCGACAGAAACCGTATTATTATAAAAAAGATAAATACGTATTGAATTTTAAAAAAGTTTGATTACAAAAGAGTATCCTACCTTTGTTTACAAATGAACATTACTTAAATTTTAAATATTCGCTACTTACATTTTAAATATTCTCTAACACTTGTCTAAGTTGACAGTTCTTATTTTATTGTTGTGATTAATTGTATTTTTACTTGCCGGCGAAAGACATTCCGTATTAAATTATGATTTTCGTAGGTATAATTGATTTCGAAGAATCATATATATTAATACGTATTATAGTAAGCTCAAACTTTGTATTCCTTTTTGAGAGAAATGCGCGAACGGATGACGTTGAAACTTGGCATAGTTAAAGTTTATATGGAGGAGAAGTGCAGAAAGCTATTTATTTTATATAAAATGCATTAGAAGTACATTAAATTAATTAAAATATGCATTACTCACACTAAATTTTACACAACATATACACACATGTAAATAAAAAAAACATTTTGACATCTGTCAATAAAGGACCTCAAAAAAGGTTGTGAAGGAGGTTGCTATACACGACTGTATGTATTATTTTACTCTTACGTTCCAATTACCCTTTATCATTCTACATTCAACAATGATATTAACCCTAATAAAATTCAAACTTAAAAAAATCAATGAACTATGGTCGAATATCGACCTCTGGGCGCCCACTAGTAAGTAATATTTTGTGAAAGCGTCGTTGATGTGCCAATTAAGAAATAAATAAATAAACAACTCAATAACTTCTCTATGTCACTTATACTTTTCTTGACCAAAATTTAAACATAAATACGTCAATGTCTTTCATAGTTTGTCAGCTCATTAGTATAGCAAAGATATTTAGCAACTATTTGAGATACGTAATTCTTCAAACTTTAGCAATTCTTATATTACGACAATAATTACCCGGTTATGTTTTTTTTTTCAAAGTTGTATGAAGTAACTAAAGGTGTTTCTCTTTAAAGCATTCATTATTTTTCTATTTAACTTTTATCCTGGATTTGTTGTAACATTTAATATGACATTGAACAATGTAACTCTTGAAAAGGTAATTTTATTTTCAATAGTATCAAATGTAGATAGAGATAGCACACATATTCATATGTTTTATTTTTGATAAACTATTTATTTTCCGCTTTTTAGTGCCTTATGGGTTTTTGATTGATATTGAAGTCGGTTAATACTTTTTTTTGAAAATTTACTTTATGTAATAAAGTATTTTAAGTGTGGGTTCAATGACGTTTTAAATTTTAGACAGTGCTTAGTAAAGCTCGTCTTCATTTTTGTTTTTGTAATAACACCGTATATGTCCAACTTTTATATTTAAGTCACAAAAAGTAGTTTTTTATAAATGTTTACCTGTCCACGAAGGGGGCACGAATTACCTAGTTATTATATATAACTGTTATAGACAATTATTATTGTTTAGATCGTACAATCTAATATGCTATAATGACATGGCACTAATGTAAATCTTCAACTCTTTTTGAGTGACTATTTACACTTATGACGTCATGACTCAAAACTCTAAGAAACTTATCTTACATAATAATTGTCCGAGAAGCGATAGCCACGAACATTTACAAATTGTTTCGTAACGTACCTAGATACAGGAAAATTCCAAACTTTTTGTAATCTACACTTCGTTAAGAATATTTTAAAATCTTTTGTTTGTTTACTGACGTCGCTTTGTCTTGTCCATAAGATTATTGTGCTCGATATTTCTGTTTGAATTAAAATACCATTAAGATAAACGGAAGATGTTTCTAGAATTTTGTAATAATAAATAAAGTATCAAAGTAATTTGTAGTTCATATACAGTTGTTTGTTATTCTGCAATAGTACACTAGTGGACACATCAATATCTCTGCCAAATTTCTTCACTCAAACTATATTCTGAAAAAGAATCCATAGCACAAACATTTCAACTATATATTAGGAAACTGTATGTGGTAGAGCCACGCTGAAGCTATTACTGGTTTCAGCATGAATGGGACGGCTCGCCAGTGGTAGTACCACCCTCTCACAGAACACCGACGTGAAGTAACAGTGCTTGCATTGTTGCGTTTCGTTCGGTCAGTGAGAACGCAGGAGGCCCACCTCCCATCTCCTTCCCCCTTAACTCCCACACCCCCAACACAGGCTGGCAGCGCACTTGCAACTTCCCTGGTGTTGCAAGTGTCTATAGACGACGGTGATCACTTAAAATAAGGAGACCCGCCTGTTCGTTTGCCGCCTATGACATAAAAAAAAACAAATTAGCTATATCGGTGATATAATTTTACGCCTTCGTATAACTTTTGTTGTTATGCTCGTGATATAGATTGGCGATAGGTATCTGATTTCATAATTGTTAGTACATTTTTAAGATGATTCTGGTGCTCATTATTAAATCATTTGCTTTTGCAGCGAAGTCTAAGGAGTTTTTAAAATATTTTACAGGTTTTGGTTATGGTTGGCTTGGTCATAGGTTAATATAGTGTTTAACCACAATTTCATTTGACGACGTGGTTTAAGACTGTCTAAGAGGGTAAACACGATAAATCTAAAATGGGTTGGCTATCAATTTCAGCTGCTGGAACGCAGCAACAGGCGTCTGGCGCCACATTTTCAACTTGACAATGGTAGCTATCCAGGTGGCCTTAGAAAAAAGCCTACTGCCATGCTATGGTTTCATCGCGGTATTTTCCTTCAACGAAAATTCCGACTTAGTTGATAGGATTTGAATCTACGTGCATTGACGCGGTGTCCGAACAAACTATGAAATAGGCCATCATCGGATCAACAGATGTTATTTGATGACGCATGACTTAGTAGCGAAATTAACGAATTTTTACGAATTCTTAGTTATCACCAGTGTCTAAATTGATATTTGACTTTGGAATTGCTCTGTCGAAATACATAATTAAGAAGCCGATAACTGTATTTTAAAGTTATAAAATACAACATCGATATCACTAGTTTGTAAATACGAGACAGCATCAATCGACTTTCAACTACTGACCTTTCGCAGCGATGGATAATTTTTATTTCGCAATCTACACGATACAAGCCTACAATTAATATAAATATAAATTTTGTTGGTGGTATAGAGCCACGCTGAAGCTATTATTGGTTTCAGCATGCATGGGTACACGCGAAGGAAGTGAAACTTCTTTGGCTTAAATCTATTAAATTATACATATATATGAATGCCCATAAACTATATACTAGATATACGAAGTCCCGTACTGTAAATATTTAACAATACATTTACTCATTTTGGCATACTCCTAGACCCAGACAACACTCATACATATCTACACCTACATACAAATACCTGCCTTACGTGTAACGCGTAACGCATATTTTACCCTACCTATTAAAATTGCATTTTTACACGGAAAACAACTATACAGACAACTTTCAATATAATAATCTATCTAAATATAAAATTTGATCCAAATTATTAGAGCCTGTCCTGAGATATGTGAAATAAATGTATAAAGTACCTAATGTAATTTCATTTTGTTACAGGTATGCTGATATCTTGCGTGTTCATACTGGCGACTGTCGCGGTGTACGCCTGGTTACCAGAGTTGCACAACTTACACGGTCGAGTCCTCATGGTGTATCTGATGTGCCTGTTCGTTGCGTTTCTTTTGCTCTCCATAATGCAGATCCTGCTTGTCGTCAACAACATCAGCGTATACGCGTGCCTTATTATGAGTGAGTTGTTTATATTATTATTAACCAATGATATTATAACTAAAAGCTGTAGATAGACCTACATTATATTTTGACTAAACAATTGGCACGATAACGTACACATACGTAAAGTAATATCGTAATGCCACTGCTTAGATAAAATGTGGAAGTAAGATGGCGTATTCTCATTATTGGTGGTGAAAAAGAAATAGTTATATGTCGCTTAGATACGGGCGGATTGACGGGGCAGCCGTTAAAAATTAGCTAGTTAGTCGAGTTTTAACAAGGCGCTGTCAAAGCGCTTGTGACGTATCTACAGCCTTTTATATAGTTACAATATCATTGTTATCACCCCTTCTCTTTGAAGCTTGTATGATTTCCTTCTTTTTCTACTTCCTATTTCTTGTATAGTTATCACCTTATTATTGGAAATGTATCTTAAAACACCTGTTGATTCTTACATTGTTTTCTGATTTAAGACTTTTTAGGGCATACTGCCAAACGTTTTACACGTACGTTCTGTGGCATAGGTATACGCAAAAGGCCAACAACGGTTTACGGTTATCTATTTTAACACGCTTTTCTAGCTTCACCTGTATGTATGTTTGTAACCGACCCCTTTGAGCTCGATTTTGTCCTACTTTGAACGATCAGATTTAATTCAAACTTTGCACACCTGTCAAAGGTCGATGACAATGCAATAATCCGAAAAAAAAAAGTTAAAAAAATGTAACTAAAAAATGAAAAAGTAATAATGAAGTTTAAAAAAACAAAAAAAAAACACGCTTTCATAAAAAATCTAATTAAAAAACAGAAAATAAAATTTAATAAATTTGGATTAAGAATAGTGTAAATTAGAAATAAATGTATATTTTTGTAAAAAGTGACAAAAAAATGATAGAAATACCGATATCTGGAGGTGCTGATATTAACGTCACTATTTACAACATTTACACTATTCTTAATCCAAATTTGTTAAATTTTATTTTCTGTTTTTTAGTTGGATTTTTTATGAAAGCGTGTTTTTTTAAGTTTTTTTTTGAACTATTATTTTTAATATTATAAAGCTGAAGAGATTGTTTTCTTGAACGCGCTAATCTCAGGAAATACTGGTCCGATTTGAAAAATTCAGATTTAGATAGCTCATTTACCAAGGAAGCTCATAGGCTATACATCATCATGCTAATACAAATAGGAGCGGAACACCAATGAAGCATGTTTCAAAATCGTTTCATTTTCCTTTTGAGAGCTTCCGCTGCCTGTTAGTGTTAGCCAAATGTAAGTATTCAACGCGGATGAACTCACGAGCAGAATCTAGTATGATAATAATACGTTCAGGATACTGTTGGGAATATCCCATCCCACTTCGGGTATGTTCCCGGAATCCAGAGTTGATAACTTACATGCCGTCATTCCTCCGCGATCTTCCAAGTAATTGAGGTGACTCAGAGGTAGTCCTAATAGCGTTCTGAGCGTACTTGCTGGTAGATTGGATAGCCTCTTTACCAACCACTGTGCATACATGTACATCTGGGTGCACGTAGTCAATTAAATAAACAATGATGTAATACAGTTAATAATACTCACACTAGGTCAAGAATTTGTAGACTAACAATTAAATTGTATCCATCCATATGGATGGATATATCTATACTAATATTATAAAGAGGTAAAGTTTGTGAGTTTGTGACGTTGTAAGGGGTAATCTCAGGAAGTACTAAATCGATTTTGAAAATTCTTTTGCCAATAGAAATATATTACATTATTTGTGAATGTCATAGGCTATATATCATCACGCTGACACTAATAGGAGCGGAGCAACAGTGAGGAATGTTTTAAAATCGGGGATTTTTTTCCTTTTGAGAGCTTCCGCTACGTGTTAGCCCAAAATAACTATACCACGCGTACGAAGTCGTGGGCAGAAGCTATTAATTAATTACATTATTATTATTATTTTATAAAGAGGTGAAGTTAGTGAGGTTGTATGGGGTAATATCTGGGGAGTCGGAGAAACAATGGTCGAACGAAAACGTTTCTTACGAACGCTGCCTTAACTATTAGAGATATATGATTGAATTCTAGAAAAAAGTTGTAGCTTGATAATGCCTATTACCGCCCAACGATGTGGGCACGGGTCAGCTAGTATGTTATAATCCATATAACATGAGTTATATGGATACACTTATCTACTATATTGCAAAGAATAATTATTAGCTTACAATATTTAAAAGTAATGAACTTTACTCTTATACATATTTTAATGTTCCATCAAATTATAGATATACATCATTATTGGAATAAATTATTATCCTACTGACATTAAACACAGATAAAAATGCTTAATAGTAAAACATGTTAACGACCTCTGTCGCTTACATATTATCTAATTCGATGTCATTTACTATTAGGGTTGTCGAACTACTATCGAACAAGTATGTAGTAAGTACATCACGTTGAAAAAAAAGTCACCTCCACACACGTGCACGAACGCATGCTTACACATGGAAGCGAAAGGGTTTTCCTTTTTCCCTTATCGAACTGAATTAGTTCCGACAAAAGAAATACATATAAGAGCTACTGAGGCATATACGCTTGGTACACATATATATTTCACTAACTTATATACGTAAGAATATGTGGCTTAGCTTAGTTTAACTTAGGTCGTGAATTGCATGAACGAGATAACAACAGCCCAAGCCGCGGTGTGCCGTGCACCCTTAAGCTAGTTGCCAAAATAGAATCGACTGAGTACCTTAAACGTTTGCCTTAGTAGTCTGGTGAAGCTGTTAAGGCCTTACTAGGTCAGTAGCGTAGTCAATTCGAAAAAAAACCTATAGTGTAATTTGAGATTCGTTCGATTCGAACAATTTGATGTTTCACATCTGCCATGCGTCCCGTGACGGCTAATTTTTTTTAAATCCATTGTACTATAACTACATGGCGCCAGATTATAGTTTTATAAGATTAATAATCAAACATCCTCAAGTTGCGAATGCTTGCGAGTATCACATGCATTTCTAAAGATGATTTTTATGCGACACACCTATTACTAAAATAAATAATGTTTCCACTGACATCATTTTATATTAATTTTAATGAAATAATACAATCCGCGCCATACTTTTTGACCGCTTTGAATATATTTATATGCGCTGAAAACAAATTGATATATACATGCATATTTACGAGTATATTATACTACCGGGCCCGGAGAATGTTGTCCTGCCTTGATAATAAAAAAAAATCCAACCGCTGCGCCATCTTGAGTCCACCTGAATACTCAACAAAAAAAAATGAGCCGTCACGAGACGCCTGGCAGATGTGAAACATCAAAATTGCTTTGTAGAAGGTATATGCCGATAATAAAAAAACAGATTACGACAGAAATCAGCTATGGCATAATGAAAAGATAAAGCATTACAAATTTGTTCCATTATTTTATTACATAAATATTCATATTTATTAAATACAAAATACTAAAAGTTAACTAGGCGCAGGCACGATGTCATTGGCGGTATTTATCAAATGGCGCTAGATTATCGGCGTGTGCCGCGTAGCACTAGTATAACGAGTCGACAAAACAATTTGAATGTTATGTTTATACAGACAGGGTTGCAAATGTTTTTGCATATTTCGTTAATAGTGCAAAGTTCGTGTTCAAAACCAACAATGAGGTGTACCGGCGCCTGTAGATGTTTTACGTCAAAAATTATCAAAATCTGTCTTGCCGTTTAGGAGGAGTTCTGTCACATACACACGGACAGGAGAAGAAAATATAAAAACATGTATAACATCGAGACGATTTAAGGACTTAATAAATTCTAATTTTAGGTTCCTATAATAATATTATAACTTTGCGTTAATATAAATATTGAAGATGTTCTTCGAACTGTTTATTTTGATTTCTGTGAATTAGGTATCCATTCGAGAAGTGATAAATTTATACAAAAAGCGCTAATGGTGTTACCGTCTGCACGTGTAAGATTTTATAAAATATACCCAGCCAATAATAAACCAATTATTGATTTATAACTGGTTTTCAACCGCAGCTTTGGGATCCTTCAATAATGACATGTGGCGATTTTGAGAATTTTTTATAAATATATTTTAATACCATTCACTCCAATAACCCTTTTATAGATTTTAGATTACCTGTATAAAATTTTATTGTTATTACTTAACCCCTATGAAATATCGTAATGATATATAGCTATTTCGGAGATTATAAGTAACAGACACTTAAATTTCATTTACTTGTGTAAACTAGCGGATTTTCCGACCGCATCGTTATGGTCTTTGAAACGAATGGTTACAGTCCTATATTACTACTACGTTTAGTAATCTTGACGTGGTTGATCCTCATAGGTAGGTACTATATTTTCATTATTTATATTATACTAGCCACTTTCTTTTTCGAAATGACTACGCTGTTGACCTAGTAACGTACAGATGGTGCGGCGCATTTTCTAACTCGCGCGTAAAACGTGTGCAAATGAGCCAGACTCTCGAGATACTCAGGCCCCATTGCTGCGTCCAGTACCACCCGCGACTCGCGCGAATATAGCCTCAACTGGACAGGCTCTAAGGCCTTAACAGCTTGACCGGACTACAAAATTATACTAGCGACCCGCCCCAGCTACGCACGGGCGTAATGTAGATATCCATTTTAAAGAAATACTGTTAATGTCAGTTTTTATCTACATGACATGTACAACGTATGTAATGTATTTAATCGGACTAGTGGGCGCCCAGTGGTCGACATTTGACTATAATTCATTGATTTTTTAAAGTTTGAACTTTTTTTAGGGTTCTTTTGTCAACTTACTTCTATAATCAAAGGTTTTTATCATGGTTACTTAGTTATTTTAAAATAATAGTTGTACATTATAATATCATTGTTGAATGTAGAATGAAAAAGGGTAATTGGAACGTAAGAGTAAAATAATACATACAGTCGAGCATAGCAACCTCCTTCACAACCTTTTTTGAAGTCATTTATTGACAGATATCAAAATGTCTTTTTTATTTACATGTGTGTATATGTTGTGTAAAATTCAAGCAGTAGTATGTGTAATGTATATTTAAATTAACTTTAAAGTGTTTCTAATGCATTTTATATTTTAAAAAAATAGCTTTATGCACTTCTTCTCCATATGATATTCATTAATACGTGAAGCCTAAGCTTTGTATCCCTTTTTAACGGAATTGGGCGAA